>ML814657.1:93107-108698 GCA_009831015.1 Picea engelmannii
GGTGAAAAATCTCTGTGTAATGTTTGTATTTGCCATTGTATCTTTTCTGTTCTTTTCTGAATATCAGTTTGCAGTAGATATTGTACAAGGTTAGAATTTACATTCTAGAGCATGCTGGAGCATAATTGGAGTCAATTCGAGCTAGAAAAATGAAGAGCCATGTTGTCAGGCCTGAAGAGTGAACTCCTGTGTGAGTTACACTTAAAAAACAAGTGTTTGTTGTTGGTTTGCTGATATTTTTCCTAGCATCATTTTCCCTTGAGTTTCCAACTACTTTTGCTAGAGAGACCCTAATAAAGGAATGGGATGCCTGAGGGACTGATATCAGTGAAGGGGTACATTCCTTGGGTTGGACAGGTCAATAGGAAAAGAGCTAGTGGGAAAATCGGGATAGTTGTAGGAGAATATCCGTTGGGTTGTGAGTTTTATGAGATGTGAAGGGACTATGAGAGACCACCCTCTTTTTTGGATTTCTAGCCTCAGATTTGGGGTGACTGGATGTTGATATTTGGAACATTTAGTCTATGGTTGGGTGGAATGTCCATCCCAAGAAGCTGGTTTCACAAATCTTGTTTAAAGATAAGTGTTTTATCTTGTTGCCATGTTGTTCACAAGTGTTATTGTTGTGCATGATATTTATGTATTTGAGAGTGATTTATATTTTTTGTGTGAATGATTAAGCTTCATTCATGTTACTTTGGTATGCTTTAGATGCATCTATTTTATGGTTATAAACATTAGCTAAATCTGTTTTAAATTCATAGCTGTAAGCTACGGGAAATTGGCTAACAATAAAATAATAAACTTAGTTAGCATAAAAAAAAATTTTGTGTTTATTCAGCACCGTAATGTCCCACGGTTGGGCTGGGGGATGTTACATTATGGTATCAAAGATTCTGGTTCAAACACCAGACTTGTATGGGCTCAAACCTGAGCGAATTGGTGAAATTCGTTGTTGTTGATTTTGTTTGTGACCGATTTGGGGAACAACAAAGAATTTAGATAGAAATCCCCAAATCCGTGGGAAAATTATGAGTTTGAATGACTCTGGACAGTTTAAAAAGGTTAATGGAGTAGATAGGTGAAGTTGTAGATCAAAATTTGACCTGGAATGGTCAACATTTGAGTTTTAATGGCCGCATGTAGAGTTACAAGCAGTTTGGAGAATCAACGACTGAGATCGTGTATGATCTCGTGATTGACAACTGAGATTCACTATGATAAATTTAAAAATTCATAAGGATTCAACCATTTGAAAGGTTGATGAGATCAATGACTAGGATTAAATTGGGGGTTGTGAAAGTGATTAGATCGACGATCCAGATCAATCAGAGAAAAGTTGAAATTTTTCTAAGTGTTAAGTTCACCAAGAGAAATCGCTGACGACTGATGGACGGATCAACCGAAATGACAAAAAGGACTAACATAATAATTGAGTACATGCTTATAATATATGTGATGGATCAACCATCAAAGTGGGAAGATTACAATTATTTAGTTGAATTTTCCTACAATAATGGGTATCATACCTCATTGAAAATGAATCTATTTGAAGCATTGTATGGTAGAAAATATAACACTCCAATGAGTTGGGATAATCCAACAGACAGAGCAGTTGTTGGGCCAGAATTGTTAAAAGAAATGAAATATCAGATGGCAAAGATAATGTAGAATTTAAAGGCTCCCCAGGATAGGCAGAAAAGTTATGAAAACAAGAATACAGTTTTCAGATATTTTAAAGTGGGAAAACATGCATTTTTGAAAGTGAAGGAAACGAGAAGCTCACTAAGATTAGGAATTTTTCAGAAGTTGGCAACGAGATATTGTGGGCCATTTGAAATATTAGAAAATATAAGGCCAGTTTCATACATGTTAGCATTGCCTGCATCTGTGAAAGTGCATAATGTATTTCATTTGTCATTGTTGAAGAAATATGTGCCTGACCCTAAGAACATAATTGATTGGAATGTGATCCAGGTGGAGCACGAAGGGGATTTTTGGGTGGAACCAGTACGCATCCTAGAACACGAATTCAAGGTGCTCAGGAACAAATTCATAGGGCTAGTAAAGGTTCAATGGACCTGCTACGGTCCTGACGATGCTACATGGGAGCATGAACAAAATATGCGGGTGAAATACCCACAAATATTTGACAGTTTTGAAGAAGACAGAATGCAAGACTCCGTTTTTAGTAGCTAGAGTTCCAGAACCACATCTCAAAGTCCTAGCCAACTATGTTGGGGACCTTGATAAAGGAGTGGTTCATTACTTGGGTTAGGCTTGTTAAACATATGGTACATCGCTTTGGTTATCCCTAATAAACAAATAGTACATCCCTTGGGTTATCCTTGATAAAGGAATGGTGCATTCCTTGGGTTGGAGAGTTGAGAGGAACATGAAATTATGGTTGGAGTTGCTCTCGGAGTTGTTAAATTGCAGAATTTTTATTTCTAAGTATTGTGATGTAAATTTGCATATATATGTATATCGAGATAGAGTGCACTGAGGACGATGCACAATTTTAGGGGAGGGGGAATGTAACATCCCCACTATAATGCTTAGTTTAATTAATTCATATGTAGATATAATGTGCCGCTACGACCGAAGCGATGTAGTATGAAAATTGTATTTCTATGTTTTAAAATTAAAACATGATGCCAACTGCTAAAGGGACATGGAAAATAGACGAGGGTTGAATTAATCCAAAAGAGATGGGAGTGTCTAGGATAAGAGTCAAGAGGGGTTCAAGGGGGAATTACCCATGTATATTAATCCAACCCATTTTCCTAAATTTTCTATTTGTATATGAGCCTTCCCATTTCTAATTGAGTGTTCCCAAATCCAATCATTGAATACATGTAAGAGGGTGGGTGTGAGTGGTCACATCCAAAAGTTATTGGGAAGATGGGGGTTGAGTACAATAAGCTTGTGGAAGAGTGTGAGTCAAGAAATGCAAGCAAAAGGGAGGAAATTTGTATGGGTTGGGACAACAAGTTTTTTGAAATTCAATGTGGTGCATGAGAAACAAGTAGAGAGAAAAATAGAGAGCTGGGAGCTGGTGAAACCATGGAGAGTGAATTCTAGAGAATGTTGGAGTGTAATTGGAGTGAACTAGAGCTGGAAAACTGAAGAGCCAGGTTGTCAGGCCTGAAGAGTGAATTCCTGTGTGAGTTGCACTAAAATAGAAAGTGTTTGATGTTGGTTTGATGATAGTTTTTCTAGCAAAAGTTTCCCTTGAGTTCCCAGTTGAGAGATTCCTAGCTGCCTATGCCAGAGAGACCCTGATAAAAGAATGGGATGCCAGAGGGACTACAATTAGTGAAGGGGTACATTCCTTGGGATGGATAAGTCAAGAGGAAGAGAGCTGATGGAAAAATAATGATAGCTATATGAGAATATCAATTGGGTTGTGAGTTTTATGAGCTGTGCATGGACTGTGAAAGACCACCCTCTTTTGTGGATTGCTAGCCTCAACTTGGGGGTGAGTGGCTATTGATATTTGGAACAATCAATCTATGGTTGGGCAGAACTTCCATCCCAAGTATCTGGTTGCATAAATATTGTTTAAAGATAAGTGTTTTATCTTGTTGCCGTGTTGTTCACATGTGTTATTGTTGTGCATGATCTTTGTGTATTTGAGAGTGATTTATATGTTTCTTTGTGAATGATTAAGCTTCATACATGTTACCTTGGTATGCTTTAGATGCATCTATTTTATGGTTATATACATTAGCTAAATATGTTTTAAATTCATAGTCGTAAGCTACATGAAATCAAATAACAGTAAAAGAATTAATTTAGTTAGCAGAAATTTCATTTCTATGTTTATTCCGCACCATAATGTCCCACGGTTGGGTTGGGGGACATTACAGATAAAATATCATCCATTGATCATAGTGGGTCCCACTTACTAAGATGGGAGGAAGAGAGAGTGAGAGTTGACTAGGAGCATCAGTGTGAGGACACATGTCAGCGATTGATTTGTCGACTAGACTGAGTGCGAGTCTCGTTGGATCAGAGTTGAGTATTTTCTAGAGTATGAATTCGAAGGATTCATAGTACTTATCTGATGGCATGGAAGTGTGAGTCTGATGGGGGAAATATCTCAACCATAGGTCGATGAATAAAGAGATGGCACAGTAGTCGTCGATTTGTCATAGATTCCACCAAAGTCAAGAGACAAAGTGATAGAATCATGGATGGCATGGGTTGCTAGAAAGGTAGTTAGGATGCCCTTAGGATGCCAGATGTCGATCATTAAATAGTTTCTCAGTTGAGTGGGGTCTAGTTGGATATATTAACCATAGGTGTCATATGGATCTCAACTGTTGATTGAGAGACCGCAAGTGCATCTGTGGCATCCATCGAGGAGACAAAATATTCCTCGATACCTTGAGTTTGGAGAAATGAGACTGCCTGAACCCTTTGAACGCCGAAAAAATGGTATCGAAAGGGAATATTCTTCGATACCATATCCGTCAGAGGTAAGTGATGAGTGTACCAGAAGAAAGTCCGAGCGATAACTACGACAAGCCTAAGTGGATCATAATTTTCCCCTGGTAGGTTAGACAGGTGCCACATCGGTGTTACGTTGTCACCATGTCAGATGACAGGTGTGATGAGGTGTCACATGTCTATGGTATAGAAGTTGAAAACCCAAGAACTTTGGAAACTCATAATTTCTTCCTAGACATCAGTTTTGAGAGAAATTTCCATCGTTGGGAAGCTCTCAAAGAGAAGAAGACGATGGAGCTGTGAAAGAGAGGATTTGAGATAGTTGAGGAAATAAAAAATTATAATACTCCATCCCTTAAAAAGAAACTTAGGGGTTGGGTGTGTTACAAAGTGGTATCAGAGTAGAGTTCAAACTCTAGGATTGAATGGGTCACAAAGACCACTTAAGATTGTTAAAGAAGGATTTTATGTTGTCTGGAATGCATGACTCAAAATACTGACATGAAATAATAATGGTGATTGTTGTTTCAACATGTAGGATGAATTGAAAATTTCACATAAGTGAATGGTGAAAAGTAATATGGATGACCTCTCGCACATTAGAGATGAATATTTTGATGGCCAGAGGGATAGGGAAACCCCACCAGATTTGATGGTCACTGTGAGAAGTCTGAAGGAAGATAATGAGAGGATTATGAGAGCCCATGCCGAATATACATATATTAATGCAGTCCTACTGCAGAGTTTATCCGATATTCAAAAATATCTATAGCAAGGTCCTAGCAATGAAGAATTATAGTAGTGAGAGAGGTTAAAAACCCCTTCGGATGCTAAAAAGTATGGATTGGTCCACAACGATGTGGGAAGGAGTTCTTCCAAAAGGAATCATTGGGGTACCAATAAAGGTGAATTGAGTGGAGGCATTCCCATGGATTCCTCTAGTCAAAAGACTCTTTTAGTAGAACAGTCCAGTAGTGGAACGAAATCCAACATTTCTAAGAAGAAAAGGAGTAAGAATTTTTAGAGTTTTCAGACCAAATAATTCAAGAAGGCTAATCCACCTACCTTTGATGGAAAAATAAATAAAGGAGAGGAGGCCGAAGCATGGCTATTTATCTTGAAAAATTACTTTCTAGTACATAATTATTCAGACAATACCACGACAAGAATTGCAGTTTTTAACCTAAATGGTGGGGATTCCATTTGGTGGGAAGACCTCAAGGAAATTAGAAGGATAAAGGAATGAAAATTAACCAAGAAGCAGTTTGAGATATACTTTCACAAATCTTACCTATCTGAAAAATATTATGATGACAAAACAAATGAATTCTATGAGCTTAAGATGGGGCAACTTACCTTGGATGTGTATGAAAAAATATTTGTGGAGTTGTTGAGGTATGTCCCCTACCTTAAGGATGAGAAGGAAAGACTCCAATGTTTTCACAGTGGGCTCCCTCCCTCTCACACTCTCTCTACCCCTCCTCTTTGTCTTTCTCTGTCCCCCTCTCACACTCTCGCACACTCTCTCCCCTCCCTCCTTATCTCTCTTCCCCTCCCTCCCACTATCTCTCCTTTCTCTCTCCTAAATATACCCCTCTCACCTACATTTACCTCCCTCTATACCCCCTGATATCTCTCTTCCTCTCTCTCCCTCTCACACACTCTCTCTACTAACCTTTTATGCCTTTCTCTCACTCCCTCCCACAATATCGCACACACACTTTCTATCCCCCATCTATGTCTTCCTCTCTCTCTGTCCCACAGTCTAACACACTCACTCTCTACCTCCCCTCTTTGTCTTCCTTTCTCACACACTAAAAAGAGTGGTACATTGCAAGGCAAGGCATGGTAAGGAAATAAGTTCCATTTACCTAGAGTTGGAAAGGCATGTCAAGACCTAGACCTAGACCTAGACCTAGACCATGAACTAGACCTAGACCTTGCCTCACCATGCCTTAGACGAAGTAGCTCTGAGTCATCAGATCACCCAAAGTGAATATGAGCCGTAGGACTAGGAGAGGAGACGTGGCGAGGATATTAGCACCCCGGGTAAAGTCCTGAAGTGATTTGTAGCCGTCAGATCAAGAGGAGACATGGCATAGATCCATGCACTCCCGGTAAAGACCCAAAGTAAACTTCAGCCTTCGATTCGAGGAGGAGACACGCGAAAAAGTATTATCAACTCCAGATAAAAGAAACAGGAAGGAAGGAGTTTGACATTTGAGATTTTTGAAGCCTGGAAATTTGAAGCGACAAGAGCCATCAATGTGAAGGAGGACACGCGGCGCCAGATCCAGAACTCTGGAAGAAAACAGAGGAGGAAAAGTTTGAAGACCCAGAGAAGATCTTGATCGTTGTTCGAGAAAGGAGTCCAAGGTCCGTTGATCTGGTTGAGGAGGCCAAAGTCCTGAAGCGGGAGCACAACCGTTGATTGGGGAGGATACGTGTCAGTAGATATTCCACTCTGGAAGATATCCAGTCAGTAGAGGCGAGGATTTGATACTTGAAAGTACCGAAGGCCGGATTAGCGGAGGAGATCCTGATCGCACATTTAAAGGGAAAGGTGTTGTAAGATCTTTCATTCCAAAATATTTCCACACAGAGGTAGCGAAGGTTTGAGACTTCAAAATCCCGAAGTCCGGAATCGTGAAGGGATCTGGTCCGTAGATTTGAGGAGGACATATCTAACCCTTCAATCCAAGATATTGTCAAGATCGAGAGATCGACGGTCCCAAAATATTTCAGAGATTGGAGGTGCGTGATCTTTAGCAGGGAGTCACGTGTTCATGTGAGTATGTTGTCCATAGTCACATGCGAAGAGGAATCTTAGCAAAGGGAGCTTGTGAAAGTTGAGAATTGAGATTCCTGAAGGCTGGAATCACAAAGGAGATCCTGGCCGTAGATTCAAGGGGACAGGTGGCAACATATCTTCCACTCGATAAGATTGTCACGTAGAGGAGAGTGGAGTTTGAGAATTGAAACTCCTGGAGGCCAGAAAGGTGGAGTAAACAACAATAGTTGATTTGAACAGGACTACGTGTCGACAGATTGTAGAGATTTGTGGAGACACGTGGAAGGAGGAAAGAAGAGTGGAACAAAGATTGATAATATCCGTCGATAATAGGCATTGCCAAAGGAGAAGATATCGACAGATAGAAGGGATTGTGGGGCCAGGACATGCTCGGACAATAATATTCCTTGAGCAGGATGCAATTTCAACCACTGTTTTAGTGACGGTGTACGTGTCAGCACTAGAAGGATTGTGGGGAAAAAAGCAGGTTGGTTGAAAACCACTCTTGCCCGCGCCCGCAATCACACATTAGCACAAGGGCATGTACCAGGGACATATGAAGAAGGGTCTAGTGAAAAGGAGCTAGCACCCGTGAACTGAAGAGCACTGGAACGCGCAGTCAGAGGGTGCGAGTGTCACGGGACCTAGGCCAAACGAAGGAAAGGGTCCTGTGTATAATTGTTCTGGGTTCATTTAGGAACCTAAAGAGTCATTACGACTCAACTATTGGAACGATCCAGAGTCAGGGAGGTCGCAAAACCCCGAAGGGGAGGGGGGGATGCATCAAGTTGTATCAGATCCTTTTTGTAGAATTGATTTTTGTAGGCCGAGGAGAGAAGACATTAAAGAAGAGATAGCCTATTACCATCAGGTGGTATCAGAGATACCTAATTGTTTTTTGTATGAAATGAAGGTAATCAGAAGACCGATCCTTGCTTACAAACAATAGATAAAGGGAGAAACGATGAAAGGGATAATCCGATAACATTAGATGGTATCAAAAGTTAAAGTTTTCCTATAGAAGACAAGTGAAAAGGTAGCAGAGTACTGATGCTCTATAAGAAGGTTGTTGCATGGACGCAATAGTAAAATTTTAAACAACTGGGTGACCTATAAGAGAAGATGGAGGTGCTCTTGGATGAAGAGTAATCCATAGACTTGCTAGGAGGGTAGGAAAGAGGTGGAAATGGATACTGAAGGCCATGGACATGGTTGAAGAGAAGGCCGCAAGAAGAAATGCAATCTAGAGATGGATATGGAGTTCAATCAGATAAAAGCACAAATGGAGAAGCTTGCATTTCAAATGCAACAAGAAGAAAAAGTGCATTGGGTGTATGAGTGGCCCATGAAAAAGAAGGCGAAGTGTCTAGTAAGGGAATTGTTGTCTTGAGGATAGTGATGGATGATGGGAAGGTGGCCGAGGAATACTAAAAACCTCAGTGACATAGAGGAGGAAAGGATTCACATCTGTGAACTAGAAACTGGGATAAATCTCAACGACGAGGAGGAGAAGAGGTCAAATGAAGATCTCGTAAACTGCCAAGTGGGCATAAATGGACTTTCAAGTTTCCAGGTGGGCAATGGAAAGAGACCAGGTGGAGGTCTCATATACTGCTAGGGGAGCAGTGCTGAAAGTTTAGATTTCCAAGTGGGAAATGAGATGGCATCAATTGATCTCATAGACTGCCAGGTGGGTAGTAGAGAATTCCCAAATTGCTAGGTGGGCAGGGAGAAGGAGATGAGACTGTCTGAAAGTCTCGAGAGCTCAAAAGTGAGTTCATGTCAGTGAGGAGTGCTGATAGATGGAGATTCATGTGGACTTGTAGACCATGTGAATGAAGATGATGACAGGTTAAAAAATTTCACCATCCAGGAAGAGGATTAGAGAAACATTATGATTATTGGAGGGATCAAGATATTCCTACCAAACAACCAGGTAGAGGCCAATGCACATGATGAAAGTGAAAAAGAAGAAGAAGAACAACCAACAGTGACTATCATAGAAGAATAAGAGAAGGAGTATACGCTAACGTTTTCCCCAACAGAAGGATAAGGGCATTCAACCGAATTGCTAAAAATTTTCAGCCAAGAAGCTGAACAAGAAATGACTGCAACATTGAATCTTGCAGTAGAAGAGGAAGAAAACAACATGAAATTTGTTGATCTGTATGATGAATTGGAAGCCATAGAGAGAAGGGTAATGGTGCAAAGCTTTCACATCCAACAGGTCAAGTTGGAGACAGATGGAGGAGTGTACTAGCCAGAGGAACGGTTGGAGAGAGTTGGAGATATACCAACATGAGAGGAGCTGATAGAAATCAAGATGTCAGAAGAGGAAGCTGAGCAACAACTTGATGATGAGACCGTGGAATTGAAGTCTGTAGTAGAGTGGAAACTCAATGCCACAAGGGGAGATAAAGATAACATGGGAGATTGAGTATATCTGCCTATTGATAAGAAGGAAGAGTTGCAACTGAGAATACTGCATAAGAAGAGCCAACCACTAGAGCAATTGGACAGGGTGATAGGAGAGATCAGGAAGCTAATGTTGAGGTCAGTAGAAGCAGTCATCAAAGGAGAGATAAATAGAAGAGAGCCTACCATAGAAGAAGGTAAGAATCAGAAAAAGAAAAAGAAGTAGCAGCAACAACATAGCTGGAGAGGAGCAAGAGGACAACTTCATAAGAGAATTTGGGATCTAGGAGGATTTCAACACTGGATAATAGAAGCTCATGAGCAGGAGCTCATGTTTTTCCTAGCAGGGGAGTATGATGCAAGAGCATCGCTACACCTCAGCAAATGTGCCAGCACGCCAACATGAAAACATGCAATGTAGAAAGGGAGAAGCATTAAACCTCCTATTTTTAAATTTGAAATAATCCTATACGAGTTTTTGTGTTGTAAGGTTGTAAATGCCAGGCCATGCCTTTGTACAGGTAGTGGTTGGATTTAATTTAAAAGGTTTCTTGTAGCAGGCCCAGATCATGTTCAGGTCTGGGTAAACATTTATGAAAACTTCAATGTAATAGATGAGGTTAGGTGAGAGAGGACGAGCTCGCAGAGCCCCTCTTTTGTAAAGAGATCTTGTATCAAATTTCATACGGAAAATAAGCAGAGAATGATAGAGAGGTCCTGGGAGAGAGGCCTTAGGAGGTAGAATAGTTTTGAAAGAGAGATATTGAGAGAATTGGGACTCTGTTATAGTCTAGTTTTGTTATCATTTGTATAGACACACCAAGATAATAGAAAAACATTTTTTCCTGCATACAATGTGTTTATGTATTTGTGTTCATTTTCTGTTTTTATGCATTTCATGGTTTGAATGCGTAATTGGTGAAGTATTGCATGAGTTTGAATTTTTTATCGTCTTTTATTTTTCAAGTGCAAGGAGTGCACATAGTCCACAAAGAGTGCATTTACAGAGGTTTAAACTCAAGGGAAAGCTCATGAGGGATACCGTTGAACCTGCATCAACAAAAGTGCAAGGAGTGTAGAGGAAGGAATCTTTATCAAGTTCAGAGAGAACCAGAGTTACTGAGAACTCTGTAGAGCTCTGCCAGGTGGGCATTGAGCCGATTCAAGTGTGCACAGAAGAAATCTATGTCGAGTTTGGGAGAAACATGGTTGTCGAATACTCTATGAGGAAAATCTCTGCAAGGAGTGCATCGAGCAGAAGAAAGCCAGGAGGGCGAGAAGTATTTATTTTTCAAGAAATCCTTTGGATTTCGAGTTTGAAGAAATCCCTAGAATGCAAGGTGTGCGTGGGATATCAAAATCTTTGAAGAGATCAAGCTCAGGAGGAGTAACGCAAAAGGTGCATAAGAGTCAGAATTGTTCTAAGTCCTAAATCTAAAAGGAGGGATAGCGCTACAAGGGTGAAGCGAAACCAAGAGTCAGGTTCCTAGGAGAAATTTCAAAGGACGAAAGCTTTGAACACTTACAAAATATTCCAATTCGGAAGAAGGTGAAAGCTCAGGAGAAGGAGCGACAACAATCGTCAGATCGGCTGTGGAAAGGAGCCTGGATCGTTAGATCTACATCCAACAAACAAAAGGAAGCACAGGGGAGAAAAAAAGATCCCATCTGTTGGATTTGGGTGCAGAGGATCAACAATCGTTGGATCCAGAGGAAGGTGCACGAGTCTTAACACTCGCATACACAGGAGCAAGAATCTCTCAAGGTTTGAAACTTGAGATTCTTGAAGCGCAGAGAGCTGAAGGGCCGGATCGAATCTACACCATTGGATCCAGAGGGAATATGTGTCAACGGGTCAGAAGATCTAAGGGAAGGCGGAGGTTGAAGTGTTGAAACAACCAAAGCCTGAAGAGACGAAGAGCCGAGAGTCATTGATTTGAGAGGGGACACTTGTCACCAGATCACGAGCTCCGGGGAGAGTTACATTTTAGTTTCAGTTTGGGAACTGAAATAGACAAAGTCCGGAGATTCGAAGTAGCTCTGAGTCGTTAGATCACCCGAAGTGAATCTGAGCCATAGGAATAGGAGAGGAGACGTGGTGAGGGTCTGGGCACCCCGGGTAAAGTCCCGAAGTGATCTGTAGCCATCAGATCAAGAGGAGACGTAGCATAGATCCATGCACTCCTGGTAAATACCCGAAGTAAACTTCAGTCGTTGATTCGAGGAGGAGAATGCGGCAGAGGATTATCAACTCCGGATAAAAGCAATAGGGAGGCAGGAGTTTGACATTTGAGATTTCCGAAGCCCAAAAATCCAAAGCGACGAGAGTCGTCGATGTGAATGAGGAAACACGACGCAAAATCCAGAACTTTGGAAGAAAACGAACGAGGAAAAGTCAGAATACCTGGAGAAGATATTGATCGTTGATCGAGAAGGGAGTCTGAGGACTGTTGATCTGTTTGAGGAGGCCAAAGTCCTAAAGTGGGAGCACAACCATTGATTGGGGAGGATACGTGTCAGTAGATCTTCCACTCCAGAAGATATCCAATCAACAGAGGCGAGGATTTGAGACTTGAAAGTCCAGAAGGCCGGATTAGCGAAGGAGATCCTAGTCGCACATTTAAATGGACAGGTGTCGTAAGATCTTTCATTCCAGAATATTTCCACACAGAGGTAGGGAAGGTTTGAGACTTGAAAATCCTGAAGTCTGGAATCGCGAAGGGATCTGGTCCATAGATTTGAGGAGGATAGATCTGAACCATCAATTCAGGATACTGTCAAGATCGAGAGATCGACGGTCCCACAATATTTCAAAGATTGGAGCTGATTGAGCTTTAGCAGGGAGTCACGTGGTCATGTGAGGATGTCATCCAAAGTCACATGCGAAGAGGGAGCTTAGCAAAGGGATCTTGTGAAAGTTGAGAATCGAGATTCCTGAAGGCCGGACTCACAGAGGATATCCTGGCCATAGATTCAAGGGGACATGTGGCAAAAAATATTCCACTCCAGAAGATTGTCACGTATAGGAGATTGGAGTTTGAGAATTGAAACTCTCGGAGGTCGGAAAGGCGGAGTCAACAAAAACCGTTGATTTGAACAAGACTATGTGTCGGCAGATCGTAGAGATCTGTGGAGACACATGGAGGGAGGAAAGAAGAGTGGAATTGAGATCGATAATAGCCATTGATCACATGCAACGCCAAAGGAGAAGAGATCAACGAATATAAGGGATTGTGGGGATAGGACATGCTCGGACAATAATATTCCTTGAGCGGGCTGCAATTTCAACCACTGTTTTAGTGACGGGGTACATGTCAACACGAGAAGGATTGGAGGGTGAAAAGTGAGTTGGTTGAAAACCACTCTTTCCCGTGCCTACAATCACACATTAGCACAAGGGCATGGTCCAGGGACATATGAAGAAGGGGCTAGTGAAAAGGAGTTAGCGCACGTGAACTGAAGAGCGCTAGAAAGCACAGACAGAGGGTGCGGGTGTCACAAGACTTGTGCCAAATGAAGGAAAGGGGCCTGTGTATAATTGTTCTGGGTTTATTCAAGAACCTGAAGAGTCATTATGACTCAACTATTGGAACGATATAGAGATCGAGAGGTCGCAAAACCCTGAAGGGGAGGGGGGCCTGCATCATTGAGGATGCAAAAATGCTCAGGAAAACAGTTTATAATGCAAAGAGAGAACTGACAAGAGGCTCAATACTGCAAGCAAGGGCATGATATGCAATCACAACTTAATGCCAAAAAATTTCCTTTTTCATAATATTAGTCTACTTGGTTTGAAAAAGGGATAAACTTGTACCAAATAGACGTCCTTTGAAATCCAACTTATGAGTGTGAGAGAGACAAGTTCACTCGGAAATATTTTCACTTTTTGAAAATGAGTTGGAAAAGAGCTTAAATCATACTCGTTGAGAGGATTCTTGGAGACATGTCATGGGGGAGGCCAAGGATCCCGTGATGGACTTCTGTGAAAGGTCAGCATCTTACCAATAACCAACACAAGATTGGGAAAACCCAAAGCTCTCCAAGTTGAGGAGGATAAAGTGCTCATGGAGGTTACCTTCTCCATGATATATCAGATAATGTCTCTTACTTGAAAAGGCATAGGAGGAGGCATTGGATACCCCACTAGACTGTCCCAGTCGAAGAGAACCTCTTCAGGACTTGGAGGGAGAGTGCTCGGGGAGAGTAACACTCTCTCTTGTTCAGAAGATGTAGTACTAGAAATTCTAATGATATGGTTGAAGGACACATCACCCTCCAAGGGAAGGGTTGGATTGACTGGAGATTTCACTGGTGCGACCACTTCTTCGACCGTGGGTCAAATAGGATGCATGAAAATAAGGCCAGGAGACACATCACGCTAAAAAATGGGGGTGTGGTCAGGTGATGATTGCATTGGCATGAATTCCATGTCAATCAAAGGAGAAACATAGTGTGGGGAAACCATAGACGCATCAGAGTCTTAAGGCCCCTCAGGTGAAAACCATGCTTCTGGTATTTAGACAGTAGAAGGACACAAACGAGTAAGGTGATCTCCTTTGCAAGTCTTGCAAAGGAATCTGGGCTTACGTATGATACGTCTAAGATTTTCAATCGTATGAATTCCCCCAACGTCATTTATAATGGCTGGAGACATGCTCTCAGCGTGACTGGTAGAGGTTGGGGGTTCATATCCCACATGATGCATAGAGGTTGGAGATGTGACATCTATATGACTCATGGAGACTAGAGTGATGCCCCCAACATGACTAGCAACGACTGGTTGTGGGTCTTCAAAATGACTTGCAGAGGTTGTCAACCAATCTTCGACATGACTAACAATGGTTGGTGATGGAGCTCCACTATGACTGATAGTTATTGGACTAGCGATGATAGTGAGTTGTGGCATTTGAGACCAAGGTCCTGGGAAACACTGGTTTTGAGACATTGCAGGCCAGGAAGGGTCCTGGTTTGCACCCTGTCCCTGTCCGTAAAGGTAGTATCCTCCACCTAATTGATCCATAGATGTTTTTACGAGAATCATCACTGAAGAAGATGTCTACTAAGAGACAAAAGTATGATAAGGATTATTCAGGTGAGGATATGTGTTGCCCCCATGTGAAGGGATTCTGTGGAGAGGGTAGCTCGAACCATGAAACTGATTCCCCCTATATGAAAGACCCGCAGATATATGTGGAACCACCATAGGAAAAGTGTTCATACAAATTGGCATGGTGAACGAATGATGAACAGATGGGGTGTAGTAAGTAGAAGAGCCACTCATTTTCATACTGGCTCCTAAAAAAAGTAGCTAGGATTGGATCCGTAAGAGTTGAGATTCCAACCTCCTACAATGAGAGTTGGTTGAGGGACATGAATCCTATCAAATGAAGACGTAGACAACCGGGCCATGGTGCCCCTAGATCCATGTGTTGTTGTTGCCTTGTGTTAAAAGTGAATCCAAGCTAATAATAAAATTGCAAGTTACCCCGAATTCATCCTCATCAATCTCAACTCGAGGTCTTGGCTATATTTGTACTTGGATCTCAGAGTTAATAATTTATCTTCTTCAACCCTTGAAAGGGAAATGATGAAGTTCAGAAAGGTGGATTTAATAGGAAACAAAGAAAGGAATAAAAAGAGAAGCGATTATAAGTTTCAGTAGAAATCCATGACGATATATCTCGTGATTGAAAAGGAATCAAGAGAGCCAGTTGTACATGCCGAGAGGAAATGTAATTCACTGAGTCATTATCACCCAAAAAGTAAAACTGGGCTTGAAATAATCATTGAAACAGTGTTATAATTTTCACCAAATACAGGACTATCAAAAAGGTTGAGTAAATCAGGTGGAAAGAAGAAATTACGGGCCACGGGCATTGCTCTTTCCATTTTTCTTTCACTACTCTTGAAGAAAAAAAATAAAAAAATAA
>ML814658.1:23747-37802 GCA_009831015.1 Picea engelmannii
TGGGTAAGTTAGTACATCAACTTCCCGGGGTCGTAACTTTTGCATACGATCTCCGTTTTAGGCGTGTGATAGCTCGTTGGAAAGGTATCGTCGAGGAGATTCATTTTGGGGGCTCAATCATGCCTTCGGCTATCATTGAGAACATCGATCTCAAAAAAACCTTCATTTAGGCTCTCAAAATGGCCCCGGAAGTTAAAACCTGCTAAAAATAGTAAATTGCCAAAATTGCCATAAAACTGTTTTGAGCCAGTCGGAAAAGGTGGGTGGCCACCGATATCCACCTGGATCAAAGTAGCTACAGCTTTCAAATGTAAAGGAAGGGATAACCCTCCAAGAGGAATAAACAATCCTCCAATATCAAGATAGATTTGAACTCTCCATCCTTGCCCCTTCCTTCCACCCAAGAATATATGAGAGATAATAAAACTTTACATTAAATCATCACCATCAACCAATCATCACATAGAACCTGATAATGCTTTCTGGGACTTCTTCAATTTCTGCAATTCTTCAATTCTTGGAATACGTTGATCTTATAGATAATATTACTCAATGTATTCTCTGAAACTCCTCCAAGTTTCACTCCTTGAATCCTCCCCAAAAATAAGTTATAGAAATAATGGTAGACTTTATTCAATTCTGGTTTATTCAAGAGAGCGACCTTGTACAGAATGCCCCGTGCTCAATATTTAACATTAGATTCTGAAACTTGCACACAAGAAACCAAAGTCCATAATATTTCCAATGAAATTAGTCTCACTTCATTTGGATTCTCTATGAAGAAGTTATGACTATTTTACCCAAAACACATGTTTATGACTTGATCCAGGGGATCAAATTTTGTTCAAAATTCAAAGTGCTTGAAATCACTTCAAATCAAATGGGAGCATAGGCCTCGTCATTACGAACCTAACGCAACTCATTTGGGTTCAAACGGATGTCGGGAGTGAGAGATATCGCGTTTTGTTCAAAATGACAAACAGGCAAAAAAGGGGTGCTCACTGTACAGTCCGTACAGACGCTGACTTGGCAGGTCGTACGACATGTGGCAAGCAGTTGTGTGGACAGTTGGCATATTACGTGGCATGTTTGCAATGAACGGGATGGTGACACGTGGCCTAATCAATGGCCTCCATGTGTCACACACATGTTGGTTTAAAATTTATGCATTCAGCAGGACTCGACCCCGCGACCTCCGGGGCAAGGGAAGAGACTTGGGAAGGGTCGTCGATCGGCACGCCACCACATGTGCCTTTTAATATAAATGGCACATATTATATTTATGTTGAAATGTATTATATGGTGGGTGCGGACCAGGTCGGGGCTTAGCCCCGACCCCCGGTCCCGCGTATATACGATGCGACCACATTATTATATGTGTGCTCTATTGTATAGCCCTTTCATTTGAACCATCGATCGCATGGTATACGATGTGACCACGGGCGTGCCTATGTTTATAACCGTTTGAACTTTGGCCCTTTATTTATATTCGCGCGGTCGTATGGCGCTTCACATGCCCACGGGCCTTAGACGGTTAAGGGCCAGCGCGTAACCGTACGACAGTTTGTACCGGCCATGCAGTTGCGCCCGATGCTAAGTTTTTACGCTTAAATATGCATGTGGGCTAGGTTGAGCCAACAAGGATGCGTATTGTAGATGCAAAGACAACAAGTTTGAAGAGGGGACTTCCAAGAATCCTATCTTCTTCAATTTTTGGCCAAACGAGGTGCCGAAAAAGCCCAGCTAGGGGTTTTTGGACGTTCTGAAGCCATTGGAGTAGTCTATTTGGAATTTTGAGCATTTTAAAGCACATTTTTGAGCACTTTGAGCAAATAATACAAATGATCCATTGGATGCTGGACCAGGAGATGTAGCCCAAGAGAGGGGTGAACTCATTTATCATTTGTTGTGTTATGTGTTTTCTGTTCATTGTTATTGTTGTTGTTTATATGCATCTTGAATGAGTAAATCCTATTAACGTTGTGTTGCAAAGTTGATCCATTTTCATTTTAACACATAAAATTTAACTTGCAAATATTTTCAAGAATACAAGTCTTCTTCATCTTTAGATCATGACTAGCTTCAGGACTGGTCAAAAACCCTATCTTCCACTGAGCCTATCTTCATAATTATAGCGAGTCAAGAGCGGAAAATTTTAGCACAGGTACCTTGATATGTATTCTCAATACCATAAAAATGTCACCATCTGAATCGTTCTAGAAAAAATGTTATAGAGAAAATGGTAAGATGACCTGTAAATAACATACCTTAGAACACATCACCAAAAGACTTCATCATCCCTTGAAATTCGGCCTTCTTTACTTATGATTTCCTCTAAGATTCGACTTGTGTATAAAATGAATGTATAATGATATGTATATATACCATTTATTTCACTTTCTTTTAACATTAGGGCCAACCTGACACTTTCTTATTTTGTAATTATTTTCTTTAATTATCTTCAAGGCCGACCTGTACTTCCTTCTTCAATTCACTTTGTCATCTTCAAAAATTCATTTCTCCTCAACCATGAGGATCCATGTGGCCTGCCACATACCACCAGAAACAACATGATGTATACTATCCATCCATGGGTGTTTTATTTGCATGTTCATTTTCTTTCATGTCCAAATACCGTCATCAATCTTGCGGTCCAAAACCAATGACTAGGGTTGACATCAATGACAACAACCAATCTTTCAACAATCTCCCCCTTTGTCATTGATGGCAATACTCATGCACCCCTTATCATCATGATCCTAATTTATCTCCCCCTTTGGCATCAATGGCAAAAGGTAGGGCTTCTCCCCCTGAGTTTAATGGAAAAAGGTAGCTCTCTTCTTTGGGGCTACTCCCCCTGAACATGTGACATTCAATAATACTTCATCCTTATTTTTGGTATTTAGGATTTTTTCTTCCTTGGAATCCTTTTGTGTGGATTCTGTATTCTCTCTCTTCTTCATGTCTAGGATGTATATGTTGTTTGGTCTTGTTGTTTCAGTTACAACCAATCTTCTTGAGTTATTTTCTCTGATTTTACATTTTCGGGAGTCAAACATAAGAGTGTATCCTTGATAACATATTTTGTTGACACTGAGGAGATTATACTTCGTATCTTCAACCAATAGGACTTTTCATGCTTTTACATTTTCACTTCCAATCTTTACAGTTCCTTTTCCAAGTATTTTGGTAGATGAATCATCTCCAAATGCAACATTTCCACCTTTTTTCTTCAAGCTAACAAATTTGCTTTGATCTCCGGTCATATGAGATCAGCACCCACTGTTTATGAACCATTCATATTCTTCTTTGCATTCTTTAGCGACCAATGTTATTTGAAAGTTTTCATTTTGTGGAATTTCTTGTCTTTTCCATGTTGTAGTTGGTATATAGACATTTGGCATACGATTATCTTCCTTCATCTCTCTACAATCGTGTGCTTTGTGACCAAGATTATTTCACTTGTAACATACAATATTTTGATCCATTAATGGGTCAAATGGATTATAATTTTTTTTGACAGGTCTACGAACATTTCCATATCTACTATTTTCACCATTCATGTAGCTTGCATAGTTATACATTTCATTGATTCTACAATTGATTGTCTTGTGTCCAAAATTTCCACAAGTATAACAATGTCCAAGAAAGAAATTTGTATACCTAGGAGTAAGTGATCTTCTTTGTTATGTGGTCCATATGGGTTCACGATATATTCTTCTATAGTTTCTTTCATAATGATTGATTTCATACCTAATGGGAGAGGATCTTCTTGATGTCTCATTCCTTCTGAATTCTAGTCTTCTATCTTGATGTTCAACTTGTTCTGGGGTGTTGGTTTCATCATTTTCATCTTCCTTCTCTTGTTTTGTTCTCTTCAAACTATCATTGTATCCTAGTCCAGTCTTTTCATTTGGATATCTTTGATTGCTAAGGATCTCATCTAATTTTTCAGTGATTTTTTCGAACTTCTTCACTACGGCAAGAGAGGGGCTAAGCAATGTCAAAATTCACCAATACCTTCCATACCTTGTGCACCAAGCTAGGTATCAAAGACTCTGAACGACATCTGATTTTGAAATATCGTGGGCCTCTACACAGATACATCCAAACTGAAAAGGATTTTATGGACATCTCATCATTAGGTGTTGCTTATCGATATGTTGTTAAAATCGAGCGGAAATTTAAGCACCAAAACAAATGGGAGTTCGGGTTTGCAAATCTGCAACAACCTTTGTAGTCCTCGGATAGATCTTTTCAACGAGCTATCATGCACCCCAAATGGAGATCGTATGCCAAAGTTACGCCCCGGGGAAGTTGATTCACCAAACTACCCAAAACGAGGCCCACAAAATTGTTGGTTTTTCATCTTCTGAGGCTAGTGTTTTGGATTTTATTTATGATAAAAAGGCCTTTGAAGTGTCATTGTAAAATCATCATCTTGTGAATGCAAGTAGCCATCGCATCTCTTCTCAGAGATAAGCTGCCACCATTCTAGAGAGTCTTTCACTATGTATTTCTACAGTTTTGTACATTTCCCTCATTAATAGAAATTGTGTATCACTGTATCTTTGTGTTTATGGTTGCAACTCTAATATATATTTATGTTATATTATTGAACATATAAGATATCTTTGTACATTTATTTATTATATATCCACACTCATTTCTTGCCGAAAATAATATGGATCACCCTCAATGTTGAGAATGAAGTCATCCAAGAAATGACTACATAAGCGTGGGTCCCATCTATGTGTGTGTATGTTGGCTCCCCATTGATGACACATGGCACCGATGTGTGTATGTTGTCTCCCCACTGATGTCACATGGAACTGATGAATGGTTGAGTATTTTACTGACAATGCTGACCATGGTCATATGGATCCAAAGATATTTCCACCAAGATACTAGCACCATCCCTAGCTAAAAGATCATTCATGTAGCTAAAAAATGTCAATTGTGGATATGGAGGGAGCACTACAAATTGAAAATTGGTATACATAACCTACTCGTGACTTTTTTTAATGATAGTCACTTCATATGGAGGAGTAGATTCATCAAAGAGAATTTGAAAGTAGTTTGTTTCCTATAAATGACAATTGTCCATATACCATTCTTCACAAACCTCCTCTAAATCACACCAGATAGATATGTCTCTTGTATAATCCTTTTAAACATGTGTCCAAAGTTCCACCCTTTTTATTACTTCACATGCTTCCTGTTATTTTGATACTTGGTTATCTAGAAGTAGTTGTTGTATACCGACTACTTCAAGGTTTTAATAATGTTGGTGTGCCTCATAAATTTATTCAACTTCAATTACCCACTTGTCGTGATGTTCTTCATACACCATAGAAAATTTGAAAGAACTTCCAAGAGGGGCCTCTTCCAAATAATTGTCATATAAACTTGGATATGTTTCAATGATGGGGGCTAGTATATCAAATGCAATATTCCATTGTAAGTAGAAGAGCTAGGGTTTTAAAACAAAAATCAAAGAAGATTTTTTTAGAAATACAACTTAGAGAATATCTTTAGCTAAGTTGTCATGCTATGAGGAGTGTATCTATGTTATCAATGTCACATAGGACTTGCACCTAGCCTCATATGTACCCACATGGGATATTTTGAACCCGAGTCTCCACATTAATACAAGCCCAATCACCTCATTGCTTGCATTCAATGGAGCTCCTTTGTGTAGCTTTGGTTTTGAGGCAATGATTGAAAATGTTCATAACGTCTGCAATAGAGTTCAAAAGCATATCATATAATATGTCATAGTACTTGTTGAAGTGATATTTAATTGGTTTTGATCTAGCTTCAATCTTGGTAGCATATCAAAATTTAACTACTTTGCAATACCCAAAATAAAGTCATGGCAACAACAAAAAAACCCTAAAATAACTAAATTTAAATTAGTGTTATCTTTGCTTCTCGAACTCTGATTTAAATGATTTTTTTAATCATTTATTTTTTTAGAGGAATATATATCTACAATTTGTTTCTTCACACTATGCATAGAAAACTTTGTAAATTATTTTGAGTTTCGAAGCCTTATTTTTTCCCCTAAAAATCTATAAGAAATAAGAAAATTCTTCCCCCTTTTCCCAAGATAGTGTTATGATATCACTTGTTATGATCCTTAGCACATAAAATGATCACAAACCAAATACAATAAAAATACTAATACAATACTCCAATAAGGGAAACATCTTAATGAGCAATGCTCCAAAACAATAAAAATACTTGACATATCCCATAAGGAGAAGTCCATCCTTATTTATAGTTATCTAGAAAACCCTAACCATTATTGGTCTCTATGTTAATGAATCGGCTATATTACATGTATTGCATAATAACTACCTAGTGGATCTTATTTAATAATAACTAACATAATGAACCTGATGCACATTACATTAAATTTCCATCATACCTATACTATTATTAACTCTAATATATCCTTAAGATTGCATTACATCATTTTGGTATTCATTGTAATGGGACCACCCATTGAATTGGATCCCAAGCCTTGTCGTTGTCAGTTTTCTTTAAAAAACATGCTTTCGCAGTTCGTGATGCACTGTATAGGAATTTCACACCGACACACATGTTCTTGTCAATATAACTGCTAAGTTTAAAATGCGAGTAACATTGTTTTTAACATTGAAAACATCAGGTATGGGTAATATGTTGTTCAAGTAGGAGCGTGAGCAGAGCGAGAGATCTAGGGTTTGGGCCTGGTGCGTGAGCAGTGCGGTTCCATGGCGGTGCCATGGGGTGGGGCGGCGGCCCCCCCTCCGTCGATCCCGATCGAAGAGGCCTTTCACAGGCTGGTCAACAACAGAGGGAAGAAAACGGCAGCTCCAATGATTCCGAAATTCATTAAAAAATTGGAGGAGATCCCAGAAATCGTCTTACCTGAAGAGAATCCAATGAAGATCACCTTAGCTCTGGCCCAACGAGGGCTCGTTGGTCAGTTTATGGGCCTCTGGCCGTCTACCAAAACCACGGATGATTGGATCCAATGAAATTGGAAGCCTAATCTGGCACATGGGGTTACATGCTACCCGGTTGGTCGTGGGTTTTTGGTGTTCGAATTCATCTCAGAAGAGGACAGGGATTTAATTTTCAGAAACGGGCCCTATTTTATGGGGACGCAGGGTCTATATTTGAACAAATGGACACCGGACTTTGACCCCTTGGTGGACACGCCTAAAGAAGTGCCTGTGTGGGTCAGATTACCAAACCTCCCGATGCATTGTTGGGACTCTGAATCATTGCAAAGGATAGGGAACGGTGTTGGCAGATACATAGACAGAGCTGACAACAGAGGACAGTATACCTGCGCCAGAATCTGCGTGGAAGTTGATCTGGAGGCAGGGCTTCCTGAAGCAGTAAAGCTTTCGGTGGGTACATGGACCCATTACCAGAAACTTGATTATGAGCACCTGCCCTTCAAATGCAGGAATTGTCAGGAGCATGGACACTTTCAAAGAAACTGCCCCAAAATGCAGATCACTGGGAAAGAGGATGCAGAAGGCTGGCAGAAAGTCAAGAGAGGGAAAAACTCATATAATGCCAGAGGCAAAGACAAAAGGACTCAGGAACCCCCAAAGGACGGTCAACCCTCACAAAGAGCTCAAGAAGCCCCACAAAAGCACCAAACCCCTGAAGGTGGAACAGACAGAGAGGAAGATCCAAATTTGGTCCCATCGATACCAACCTCGCCCGCCAAGAGACCTAGCCCGGGCAAAGAGAATATTAGTTTGAACTCGAATACAGATACGGAAATACAGGAAGAGGAAGAGGTGGAGGTAAGTAGTCCAAAAGGCACACCGGAGCAGCCAAAGAGAGGAAGGAAGACTGAGAAGAAAATAAGGGAAGAGCAAGCCTTTAAGGAAGTGGCTCAAGGCACTCAGTACACAATCCAGGAGATGGTAATCACCAGATCAGGAGCAAAGCCCGGGAAAACACCGAGAGGTGGGCTCCCTCTCCCTTCAAGTAATTAATGCAATACGTCTCCTGGAATTGCAGAGGGCTTGGGAGCAAATTGAAAGAAGAAGCCTTAAGGGACCTAGTAAGGCTTGAAAGACCAGAAGTCCTCCTTATCCAGGAGACGAAATTGGAGGAGGATGACCTCCTAAGAATAAGCCACTCATTCTGGAAGAAGGGCCCTGGAAGGGCAATAAGCGCCAGAGGAGCCTCAGGGGGATTGGTAACTTTCTGGCACTCTTCAAAGCTGGAGCTAGTTGAAGAGGTAGGCACCACTCACTGGTTATTCACCAAGTTGCACCATAAAGGATCTGATCACCAGGTAAGTCTTTTCAACCTGTATGTTCCCGCCTTAGTCAATGAGAAGAAAGTTTGTTGGGATTCTTTACATTCGTTTCTTAACATGCACAATATCGAGAATCTAGTAGTGGCAGGGGACCTAAACATCACCCTTTTGCTGGCTGAAAAGAAGGGGGGTTCTATCGTTAGGGATCCCGCTAGAGAATGGGTGGAATATATGATCTCGGAATGGGAGCTGGAGGACATTCCCCCTTCCAATGGGAAATTTACTTGGTCAAATAAAAGACTAGGCCCTGGTCATATAGCAGCCAGGCTTGACCGGTTTCTTATCCAATCCTCCTTCCTTACCCTTGGACTGAGGGCCTCCTCCAAGGTTCTTCCTCATTACACCTCTGACCACAAACCCCTCACCCTCTCTCTTCATCCTAGCTCTGCTCTAGGCCCCATTCCGTTCAGGTTTAGCCCTTTATGGCAAGAACAAGGCGACTTCCTCAATCTGGTTCAAAAATCTTGGACCATTTCTATCTTTGGTTCTCCCTTCTATGTGTGGGAAGATAAACTTAGACGACTTAAAACCATTCTTAAATCGTGGGCCAAAAAGCTGGGCTCACCCCTGGAGGAAAGGACAAATGTGCAGAAATCCTTGGAACTCCACCAGCTGGTAATGGAAAATTCTCATGTCACCCAGGCTCTCCTTAGTCAAGAATCTGAAATCCAAAGTAAGTTTCATAAAAGTTGTAGGGAAGAAGAAACATACTGGAGAATGAAATCAAGGGCGTTATGGCTCCAGGATGGAGACAAGAATACAACCTTCTTCCACAAGCACTCTCAAGCAAGGTTAAACTACAATTCCATCGATGAGATCCAATGGCAGGACTGAGTCCACAAGGACGCCCATAGCATTAAGGAGGCTGCTCACCATTACTTCAAAACTCTGTATTCATCCCCGACAATAGAAGATCTGGACTCGTGCTCTTACCCGCTAACAGAAGTACCAGATCTGGTCATAGCAGAAGAGAATGAGTCGCTGAGCAGGCCGATAAGTGTTAATGAAATCAAGAAAGTGGTCTTCAGCATGAACCCTGACAAGGCTCCTGGGCCAGACGGTTTCACTGCTCGATTTTATACTCTTTGCTGGGATATAATCAAAAAAGACTTATGCAAGATGGTCACGAAATCTCAAAATTGCAACAAATTGGGCGGCAGCACAAATTCTTCTTTCCTAGCCCTCATTCCAAAAGAGAAGGGGGAAAAAAATTTCAATAGATTCAGACCGATATCACTCTGCAACACCAGTTACAAAATCATCACTAAGATAATAGCAAACAGACTCAAGAAAATTCTGCCAAAGTTGATTCCGGAAAATCAGGGAGGGTTTGTAAGAGGGAGACAAATTTTTGATAATATAATTTTAGTCCAGGAAGCCATACACACCAGTTGTAAAAGAAAAGAGAAAGGAATGGTAGTCAAATTGGACCTAGCCAATGCCTTTGACAGGGTCAGACACGACTTCTTGTTCGAAGTAATGAGGAAATTTGGGTTTACCCAGAAGTTTATGGGTTGGATTAAGGCTTGCATTTCAGCTCCGTGGATCGCCCCCCTGATCAATGGGCGTCCTACCAAGTTTTTCCAGGCCTCTCGAGGGCTAAGACAAGGTTGCCCGCTCTCCCCTATGCTCTACGTCTTGCAAGCCTCTGTGCTAAGTTTCTAGTTGCAGAGTTGTCTCCAAAACAGAACTCTTCCAGGAATCAGAATTACCCCTTCAATCAACGAGGTCAGTCATGCTCAGTTTGTCGATGACACCCTCTTATTGGGTGCTGCCAACACTAAAACAGCAAGGAAAATTAAGTCTGAACTCGACCTCTATAAATCTTGTTCAGGCAGCGAAATCAATTATCACAAGAGCAAGATTTTTGGTTGGAATTGCACCCCTCGGGATCTGCAGCAAATAGGGCGCATCCTTGACATGGAAGGAATTTCAGTTTGGGATACCTTCACCTATCTGTGGATTCCAATTTTCAAAGGTCGAGCTATGGTGGTGCACTGGCTGCCCTTGGTGGATAAGCTTAAACTCAGGATACAAGCGTGGGGAGCAAATTGGCTTTCCAGAGCAGGCAAAGTGGTGCTGATGAATTCTGTCATTTCTAGCCTTCCTATATATCAGTGCTCGGTGCTCCTAGCCCCCAAAACAATCTCAAACAAAATTGATGCAATGTTGCGAAGATTCCTGTGGGAAGGAGGCAAGAACTGTGAGAGAAAACTCCATCTTGTTAATTGGGACAAGGTCAAGAAACCAAAATTGGAAGGGGGGCTGAGTATAAGAGATGTGGTTGTTCATAATCTGGATATGAGAGGTAAGTTGCTTTGGCGAATGATCACTGGGAAAAGAACCTGGAGCAAGCAAAGTCTCAGAAATAAATACTTTAGGGGAGATAGAGACCGCTGTCTAGAGAGACCTCCAAAAGTATCGAAGGGCTCCCCAATCTTCTACCTGTGCCAGCGAGCCCTGCCTTTCTTTCAGTCAAATCTCACTTTGATCCCGGGAAACGATGCAAAAATTCAGATCAGGGAGGACTCCATTCTTGGAGATCAACCCCTCTTAGGAGTTCAAGAAACAAAGAATATTGGTGAATGGCTCTTGGCCAATAACCGCAAAACTCTTTGGGACATCTCCCTTTGGAAGAATGATGACCATCAATCCTGGCAAGGCTGGAACTTGGGGAGCTATCCGGAGGAGCTCCATGAAGAAGCAACGATCCTCCTAGATTTCCTCCATGGAAAGGCACCGGTTAGTGCTCGGTCCAAAGACAAACGAGGATGGGGCTCCCCTCCAGGGAACTACACAGTTGCAGCAGGCTATAAGGCAGTCCTAAACATTCCTTGGGTCTCCCCAAATCCAGGGCCGTGGAAAGCCCTCTGGAACTTCCCTTCAATTCCCAAAGTTGACCACTTCTCTTGGACCTTGACTCACAACAGCATTCTAACTTTCAATAATCTTAAGAGGAGGGGCTGGGAGGGTCCCTCTCGCTGCCCCTTGTGCAGATAGGAAGAAGAAACCTCTACGCATCTCCTCTTCAGGTGTGAATTCTCAAAAGAAGTTTGGGGCCTTTTAACAGGTGTGGTCTGCCCATTTCTTCCCTCCTCGGCTCCGGATTTAGTAAGAAACTGGCAGTCTTTATCCCCGTTTGACCTGAGTAAAAATCATCTCCTCAAAACAGTCTGGATGTGGATTCCCAAATTCACTTGCTGGAAGATCTGGTTGGAAAGGAACAACAGAATTTTTAATGGGGTAGGAAGGTTGCCCTCCCAGGTGGCAATTAAAGCCAGGACAATGATTGTAGAAGCCTTAAAAGGCAAGGCCAATATCAAGAACACGGCCCCCCTCTCGGAGGAAGAAAGCAGGTGGCTTAAGGAATTCATCCATGATCACTATGGCAAGAATCAAATCAAACCCCTGCAAAATCGGAAATGGGAGATAAGGATGGAGGAGCAGAAATTCCTAAAGTGGAGATCATCACTCAAAGAATGGTGTCTATTCTTTGACGGGGCCTCCAAAGGTAACCCTGGTCAGGCAGGGGGAGGGGGAGTAATTCTTGACCCTTCCGGCAAAATTCATAAGGCGTACGCTTGGGGTTTAGGCCATGCCTCTAACAATCAAGCGGAATTCCTTGCACTTTGGCAAGGTTTCAACCAGGTGATAAATTTTGGTATCCAGAACATTATGATCTTTGGAGATTCTAAACAGGTAGTGGAAGCGCTCAACGCTAAAAAGATGCCTAAGGACAGCATCCTGGCTCAATTGTACAGGAAATCTTCTCTTCTCCTGTTGCAGATTAAGGATTATCAATTGATACATGTCCTGCGTTCATTGAATGGGCTAGATGATAAGGAAGCAAACAGCGGTTCACTTCTGAGCAAAGGGCTTCTAAATGTCAATGAGGAAGAGTCCCATCAAACCATCCCCTAATCATTTTGGCTCTTGCGCTCTGATCCTTCACGTGATCAAGTCGATCGGCTGGACGGACTCCAGACCCAAAAGAGCTACGGTGGACGGGCGATATCTAGCGCAGAGATTTGAAATCCGATTCGGTTCTTGGGGAATCATGAGGAGGTGGCTCTGTTTACTTTTAAAAGGGAAGCCTCTGATGCATTTCTCATCAAAAAATGAATTCGTGCCCCTTCCCGTGCTGGAAAATTCTATAGAGCGCCGAAGAAGAATGGATTCAGCGTCCAAACCAAGCCTCACTCCGAAGGAACGAATCGAGTTGATCAGGGCGGAGCTGGAGAGTATAAAGGCGTCCACGTCCCAGAGGAAGTGGGAGATGCTCAACATGGAAATGCAGGACATAAAGGATGAACTCTCAGATGAAATCAAGACCGGACTGAAGGACGCGGCTAACCTGATGGGGGACCTGGGAATGAGACTCAGTAAGCTGGAAATTCAGGTGGAAGAGCTCACTAAGGCTCTAGGCAAGATATCAGAAGCAACCGCTGAGGCTTCTTCAAAGATCGGGTAATGAAGTTGCTCGGTGGAAAGCTAGAGCGTTCGCATCAGTCGTTATGAGGATCTCCAATAGGCAAATTGTAGTTTCAGCTCTATGTAGGTGGGCTTTTTGGCAGGTAGATCTTGGTTTAAGGTAGGATAGGTTCACTGGTAAGAAGAAAGGAAACAGAGCAGTAGCTCTGATTTTGAATATGTAAGGGTTGGCAGCCCCCTCTGTCGCTTATTAAATAAAGCCTCATAACCGATTTTGTTAAAAAAAAAGATTGCATTACATCAATGGGAAATCCCGCCATAATTTAACCGATTTAACTTATCCTTAAAACTAAATCTTTCATTTATTATTTATATTTTATATTTCTTTATCTCACTTATTCTTAATATAAATATATTTTAATAATAAATTAAATGATAGTTAAAATTTTAGAAGTTAGAATAATTTTTATATTTTAAATCTAAAAGACATGAAATTATATGATGCGTAGATTTGTGTTTTAATAAACCCTTTACCCTGGATGGGGTGCCACCTGGACAATGTCAGAGGATGGACGGAATAGGACGGCCAGGGGAGTTATTAACCCCGACCGCCAAACCTCTGCCCATTACTACAAAATGACCCGCACCCAGCAGAGAGTAATGATAATGTGTCTGGACAACCTTGCAGGTTTAATGCCCCCCGTGAAAGCCAGACCAGGCATACCAGGCCTAGGGAAGTCGTCACCTTGGCTCTCATGGCTAGCCTATCTATCAATTTGAGTTGTACTAAGGGGGCAACTGCCCTGGTGAATTCATTCATTCCCCCTCTGCATTTTCTCTTGCTCCTTGGCTCTTCGGAGCGAATTCTCACCTTTTCCATCTGCAATTGCGTTTGCTCCCTAGCTCTCAAAGGAAAATTCTCTCTTTATCCATTTGCTATTACGCTCCTACCCCTAAGCTCTCACAGGAAAATTCTCTACATTTCCCTTTGCATTTACTCCAGCACTTCGGCTCTCTTAGGCTCTCTCGAGCATTTTCCACCAACTCCTTCGCCTACGCTCCACCGCAAACCAACCTCGGCATTCTATCCACCATGCCAAGAGAAAGGGGGAAGTCCAAGAGAGGCTCGTTGTATTAAGTGCCCTCTCTAGGCACGACAGACTTACCCCCTCCCAATTGGCGCTCATTGCAATTCACACTTCCGGCCCCAGGCATAATAGTTAGGGGTCGTCGGAGCCTCCATCACCACCCCCTCACTCCATCCATGGAAACCGTCCGATTAAAGA
>ML814658.1:38159-60743 GCA_009831015.1 Picea engelmannii
CCCCCACGCTGGAAGGTGGAGGAGCACACG
Source organism: Picea engelmannii (assembly GCA_009831015.1). Taxonomy (NCBI): domain Eukaryota; kingdom Viridiplantae; phylum Streptophyta; class Pinopsida; order Pinales; family Pinaceae; genus Picea; species Picea engelmannii. The sequence continues at coordinate 38,190 of ML814658.1, forward strand.
ATGAACGTTGGCGAGGACAAGGAAGCAAAGCTGCCTATGTTCTGTGCAAATCGACTCTCGGAGGAGCACCTCCAACTTGTTTTCGAAATTCGGCAAAAGCACAACTATTAGTTGCACTCTCAACGCATCCTCGACCAAAGATTGCACATTTTGTTTGATGCATTGGAAAACACTCCTACGCGGACTCATTGACCAACATGTGGCCAGAAGTACATCCATGGCCGCCCGAGCTCACCCGAGGAGTAGAGCCTCCAGGTTTCTATTTTTTGTTTGCTCTTGTCGCAAGCTTTTTTTTTTTGTTTTCTCTTGTCGCAGACTAGATGGTAATGGTGACCAGTTCCATTTTGTTCATACAGTTTGGTCATGACGATCAAATTATTTTGTTCATACAGTTTTGTTCACGCGGTGACTCGTCAAACTCTGAATCTTTCATGGCAGCCACCTGTTCTGGTTTCCTTTTGTGGCAGAACAAGTGGCTAACACATGACTAACATATGGCATTGTACAGATAACAGTGGAAATTAATACAAAGCTCCTACTTTATTTAAAAATAAATAAACCCTTTATATTTATTTGGTTCCATTTTTAAAAACCTCTCCAATATACTTCTTTATGTTCCTTGGACATGGAGCATTCAATCTTTTATCCCTAGTAAGATTTCATAATATATTTTCATAGTAACCTAGCAACCTAAATAATATGAATAATTATGCTCATTTTTAGGATATGCGATATTGCCTTGCAGTCTATGTGATGTAAATATTGATGTAGGTTTTAATGTACCTTGAGAAGATATTTGAATCACTATTGCTCCATAAAGTTCCTCTAACATATTTTTGTTGTAGTATTTTAGGAAGTTAGTTTTGTCGATCCACATACTTTTGTTGTAGTATTTTAGGAAGTTAGGTTTTTCAATCCACAAATTTTAATTATAATTTGGTATGTTTTAATCATATATTTTTTAATTGTTGTATTTTAGGAACAAATTTTAATTATATTTTGGTATGTTTTAATCATATATTTTTTCATTGTTGTATTTTAGGAAGTTAGTTTTGTATTTTAGGAACAAATTTTAATTATATTTTGGTATGTTTTAATCATATATTTTTTCATTGTTGTATTTTAGGAAGTTAGTTTTGTCGATCCACATATTTTAATTATATTTTAGTGTGTATATTTAAAAAGAGAGTCGTGAATAAGGAGAAAACTCATGTGCTTCATTTGTATAAGAAGTAGATGATATATTATGATATAATCATGTGGATGTTGGTGGAGTGGGATAGTATGAGATAATCATGTGAATGTTGGTATGCACACATTTTATTATTTCAACATTCAAATTTGTGTAGGTTTTATGTCTATTTGTTTGGATTGATTATCTTTCATTGGATTATTGTGTATGATAGTAGAGTGAGGATATGTTTATGGAGATCTTTTGCGCCTAATTTCTACATGGTATTAGAGATAAGGACTCTCTCTCCCTATCAGTGTCCTTGATTGCCAAAACTTCTCTAGAGATAATATGATTTTTTTTTAGGTTGGCTTGCAAGTTGTCTTCAAGAAGATTTGAACTCAAAGAATGTGACTTTTCTTGTGTGAGGCTTTGGTTGTGATATTATGAATTTTCTAGGTATTCATTCATCCAACTAGTCTTGAGGCATCTCTTGTATATAAAGGATTTTCCAAATTTAGAAAAATTGATGATAATTAAGAGGTGATTTGGTCAATTTTTATCCAAAAACCCTTGGTTTTGGAGGTAAACTCTTGAAGATTTTGAGGTTGTTCTAGGGTTTTAAATTGGCATATATATATATATCAAATTTCTTTATTAAAATTTGGAACTCAATACTATATTTACTCCAAAATATAGGTATTATATTTATTTCACGATAATTAACATACTTTATGTAAATTAGAATAAATGTGTAATATAAGTAGTTAGGTGTCTTTGGTTACCCTTAGATAGACAAGTCTTAATATGTCCATGAACCTGCAACATAAGTTTACACGATACATGTTAGACCCAAATTTCTAACTCGAGTAACTAAGAAAATTATTTTGCAATTTGAAGCATTTTTAAGATTTTCATGATAATTGTCACAATTTTACCACACTTTTAAAATCTCAAATGAGTCTTTTACTTATACACCGCTCATCATAAAATATAATAAAATAAGTTGGCCAACATAACTAACTTCCTAAAATACACCCATGAGTTCAATGGTTTCTTGTAGGGTCAATGAAAGCAAGTATCAAATATAGTCCTTGTTACCCTTTCTCACCTAGGAATAACCAGAGGAGATCATTCTTCATGATCCACATTGTAGACAGTGGTCCCAAAAATGATGACCAACATTCTTCACAGATAGCAGCCCCTCATATGCCTCTTCCTCGTCATTGTTAAGCTCATTCACTTGATTAGCATGAGTGTCCAATGATGTTGGTCCAATACACATGAGGTACATTAGCCATTATTTCATACTAAGTGTTCACATTTAATGTATTGGGCATTTAGGTAAGGATCAAGGGTTTAAGTCAGATAATGAATCATAATGCTTGGAAACTATGCTTTTTGCCTTGTTTCACCTTGGTAGCCATCATATGTGTTCTAGTCAAGTGTTTTCACACTTGGGGGGAAATGGGTACTACTAGGGGGCCTTGATAGGGGTAATGTACCTGTACCTTTCCATCTATTTTCCTTTCCTTGTCCTATCTATTGGGAGTGGTTGTTACATTTTTCCAAAAAATGTATGTACTTCATTCTCCTATGGGAAGAAGGGGCTTGAATGCCTGAGGTTGATGCAGTTGTAAGAAAGAATGGAAAGAACATGTTATAAATTTAAAATGAAAAAGAATAATAAAGGGCTATAAATGATAAATCAAAAGCCAAGTTAGGTTGAGCTCTATTCCCTCCCTATGAGGCCATCACCTGAAGTCCTAATTCACTGAATGCATATCTAAATAAAGGAGCTAATTGAATTATAGTGATGTAATAAATGCATAAGCATGAAAAGGGGCTTGTGAAGTAAATAAATGAATATCGAAAGGCAAGATAGGGGTGGAAACAAATAGTGCAAAGGAAAGGGTAACTCGATGCATTAATCAATCCCTCTACAAAGGCACTCATGGAGATGAACATCACACATGGCCTTGCCTGTCAACGACACCATGACCATGAAGTAATTCCCAAGTCATACCACTTACTCAAGCTTACACTTTGATGGGTTTCTTCGGAAATACTCCTCTACTTGGGTACTTGCACACCTAATATGGTTCTATGATGGTCCTCCCATACTTAAACTTGCAAAATTGCATAAAGCCATAAGGTAGTGTGAAGTTTGAAGAAGATACCTAATGTGAACTACTTACATGTCTTTTGCATTAAGATGTAACTCACCTTATTATGATTCTAATAACTTTTGTATCCATGATGGATGGTCTCATTCATTGAACCCATGCTAAATGATGGTGCGCCCTTTGACATGGTCCTTTGGAGGACGTTGGTGATGCTCCCCGTACACTTCATTGAAGATGTTGTGCATTGTATGAAGGACGTTGGAGCCTTGATGATGAGTGTTGGACATTGTGATGATTTGGCATGCCTCCTGACACCCTCCAACATACCATAGACCTTGGACGTTCCACCTAGGAACTAGGATGTTGCACATGTGATGGGACATTGCACTCAGGGATGATGTGACACTTGCTTGAGTCAACCTAACACATTAGATGATGAGTTGGCACCTTTTTTTATGAGGATTTGTGACCTCCTTGATGAGGCATGACTTTTGATGATACCTTGCAAATTTGGGGAGAGATATGACATTTGGAGCAAATACACCCCATTTGGAGATGACGTCACCTTTTTTTAGCCTTCTATATTCACGCATGTGGCTTTTTAGGAGGATGTTTTTCATGTTTTAGCATTTTATCATTGTCTTAGAGGCATTTTGGGTGGTCGACATAGACCTATCCACCTTGTATCATGGATCTATTGTGTTTTTAGGGGCTTTTAGTGGATATTAGCTCAATGAGGGTGGCTTTTTAGGAGGATGTTTTTTCATGCTTTAGCATTGTATCATTGTCTTATAGGCATTTTGGGGGGTCAACCTAGACCTATCCACCTTGTATCATGGATCTATTGTATTTTTAATGGCTTTTAGTGGATATTAACTCAATGAGGGAAAGAACTTGGTTTCCTCATATAAATAGTGGAAGAGATCCCTCATTTATTCATCATTACAACTTGTAGAGATTACTACTACTTGTCTCTTTTATCTTTTATCTTTTACTATGGATGACTAACTCATGCGACTTCTTGGAGAGATGATTCTTGAATGTTTTATCAAGTTTGATGGATGGTTTTCATGGTTAGGGTTTCATGGATAAGCATTGATTTACCTAGTAATTGTTATTTCTAAGTCTTTATGGATTTATTCATGAATGTATTAAGTGTGGATGTTCTTATAAAAGTGTTGATAGTGCATTTCCCTTGTATTTTTCTTGAGTAAATATTATCTTGTAAACCCTACGAAGGTTTGTAGTGGACTACATTTCCTTGATATAATTTGTTTTAAAGCTTGTTAAAAAACATAAGATTCTTTCTATGGTTTGTAGTGGACTACCCTAGTGGTTTTCCTATAGGATAGCCTTCTAAGATTTGTAGTGGACTATCTTAGTGTTTATCCAAGATCCACCTTTGATCTCATCTTCTAAAAGGTTGGTAAAAGACATAGGATGGCTTCCTAGGGTTTATACAAGACTACCCTAGTTTTCTTTCTATAGGATAGATACATAGGGTTTGTAGTGGACTACCCTAGGGTTTTATCCTAGGTTCTTCTTAGGGTAGTATCCTAGGTTCTTCTTTCACCTTTGTCTCCAAGGAAGTCCATGGCTTGACCCCATTTTCCTAAGAGGAATAAACAAAACTAGTCTTTCCCTCTTATAGTAAGTCTTTAAACCTAAATTTACCTTTTCTTTTATTTCTCTAGGGTTAGATTGGGGTTTGTAGCAACCACTCTTCAATTTCCAGCCATCATTGTGCTTGTCATCTAGGGTTTTAATGGCATATTTTACCTAAATGTGTATCTTGTCATCATTTATTATATTGCTGATTTAATTTTTATCCCTTTAGGGCTTGACATCTTGCATGGTTAGGGATGTTATAATCTCTTATCATTTCAACAAGTAATTGTTTGCAAAACTCTAGTTTAACTTGCATATTTTCAACTCTAGTTCATTGCATGTTTAACTTGTTTAGAGGGCTAATTTATTTCTACTGTTATAAATTGATATGTTGTTGAAGATCATTATACATACAAATCTAGAAATTGCTTCTTTGAACCACCTTATACTTACCTCGAAAACCTTGATCTAGTGGTGGTATGCTTGAGTAGCTAATATAGGAGGCTATAGACTTGATCTTATCTCGCTATGTAAGATCCAATTTTTGGGTTATCTTGCTTTGCAAATGGAGATGACTTTCAAGGTTTGTGTCACTCTGATTAGAGGGGTAATTTGATATTACCAACAAGCTCCGAGGGTTTAAAAGTTGCTTCGGATACATTAAATGCTGCCAAATGATTGTTATCTACAAGTCAAAACAATAATAAATTGTTGGGTTTGTTTGAGTTTTATTACTGCTGAGTTTTAACATTGTTGTTACAGCTTTGGGAATAAGAGTGATATCATTTGCAATACCTGTATTTGTTGTTTCTTTGGTATTTAAGTCAATATAACCCCTTTGAGCCATATTTATGATGGGTCTGTTGGACATAAATAATATATATGATAGATGATATTGCTAGCCTTATTTATTGTATAGCAGTTTGCATGAAGTCATTACCATTTGCTCTTTATATTGCATGCAAATAAAATTTGTTGGTGTGCCAAAAATGTTGTGGGTTATTGTAAAGAGTTTGACCAAACTCCAGAACCAACAGTAAGCACAAGTGTTTCAGCAGTAACAAAAAACGCATCAGTAGTCCTAGGAGATATTACAATGGTATCAGAGCACTGTGTGAAATTGTTTGAAAAAAGTCTTGAACCAAAATCAGCACAAACATATCAGCAATAAACATAAAAGCTTATCAACAATCTATGAGGGCATATTACATGCTCTTGGATTACTCGAGGTTACTAGAGAAGCATCCCTTGTCTTGGATCTCATCCTTCACTAAAATGAGGGAAGTGATTGCTAAGGTGTCAGTTGTAACACTTCCATGTTACACTTGTCATATCCCTTGTGAAAGGCATTGCACAGAGGTGCTAGATATTTTGATAACAATCCCCACCAAGTTTGAGTCCCACCAAGCAATAGAATAGTGTTTGTGGATGTGCCCTAGTGCACATAACAATGATTGGGTATGGGTGCAAGTTGTGGGATACTTAGATAGAATAGATATCCCTTAATTGCAACTACTTACATGAAGGACACTAAGTTGATTGGTTTTAATGGATCCCCCACAACACTAAATCTGGGCACGTTAGTATCACCATCTTATTAAAAAAACTAGTTTAAAGCATAATTAGAAAAACACAAATAAGATTATATAAGATTACCCCTATGAAGAAGTAATTACTCAAACAACTCTCCAAAAGTACTAATAAAACTTAGATTAAAAATTACACACAAAAAATGCCACTAGAAATATTACATCTCCTAACACCTTATTTAATATTAAGAAAAACTATAATATAAAGTATATAAAAAATAACAAAATGATATTATATCATTAATAACCCACTTAAAAAACATCAAACTACATATTTGAAAATGCATAAAAGTAAGTATCAAACACTAAAGAATGTCTGCATGCATAGAATAATCCATATTACATCCAATATTTAATCATATTAAATATTTAAAAAAATCATTAAAATAAATAAGATTAAGCAGTCCATATTTATCTTTTAAATAGATCTATACAATAACATTTCATCACTATTTATCTTTTAAATAGATATATAGTGCCTAACAGCCATAATTTGACAATAATATCTTTTTCATACTAATTAAATAGATATATAGTGCCTAATGGCCATAATTCTTTCATACTAATTGTTCGTGAAAATAAGATAAATAGATATATAGTGCCTAATGGCCATAATTTGACAATAATATCTTTCTTTCTCTTTCATACTAATTTTTCGTGAAAATAAATAATTATGATCATCTCAAAACTCTTACTAATTAAGCAATGCCATACTAAGTAATGTCATACTAATTATTAATAAAAATAAATAATTATGATCATCTCAAAACTCTTACTAATTAAGCAAGGTCAGAATGATAACATAATCCTAATCTAATGAACTTTACTAGGTCCAAACAAAACACTACACATTCATAATTTAATCAACTAGCTACTTCTCCATATAGATCCAAACTAGTACTTATCGTTCCAATGAAGAATCCTACTTGCATCCCTCCATGCATGTAAAGGACAACCTTGAACCAAGAATAAAAGCTGAAAATTACTCTCCAAATATGAATGAGAACTAAAAGCTAAAAATTAGTCTTCGATGCATGTAAAGGACAACCTTGAACCAAGAATAAAAGCTGAAAATTACTCTCCAAATATGAATGAGAACTAAAAGCTAAAAATTAGTCTTCGATGACTCACCTGACATAGAAAGGTGAGGAAGGATGGCTATGTATTACATATAACATATATGTATAGCACGAGAGCTCGGAAAATCTTGACATCGGAAGGAGGATGGCTATGTATTACATATATGTTATATGTATAGTATGAGAGCTTGGAAAATCTTGAGCCAGTGGAATATAATGAATGAGTTGAACTCTTTCCACTTGTCCAAGGTGTCTGTTAGTCTCTAATTTTGTCTTGGTTTAGTGAAAAATCTTTATCTTAAACTTTTCTTGTCCACACTTCATTTTCTGTTTCCAATTGATTTCGATTTTTTGTTTTTAGTGTTTTATGGTTTGCATTACAGTTTTTGGATAGTTTATTTAAGTTTGATTTTGAAAGACATGGTTTTAAAACGAGGTGTCACCTTATATGCCTGTCTGAATTTCAAACTTTCAAATTTTTCTCAGTCATAAATAGCGCTACAGGAATAAGGTTATTCCCGTAGCGCCAAAATAATCATGCCTTGATACGTGCCTGCCATCCAAATTCCGTTATGATGACACGAATCGTGGATTGAGAGTTTGCATGCGTCCACAAAACCCTGGAATCATTTACCGATTCAAATTGTTTCATAACCTGATTGTTGTGTACCCGCGCAGGACTCACGTTAATTCACCCGATTCTCAATGATCGTTATATTATACCTGTTTGATTTTGCTAAATTTAGGCATAGATATTCACTCAAAGGAACGGAATACACTAACAGATTGCAGGTGGCAAATTTGGAGCCCGAGGGCGCAAGTTGCAGAATTGTGTTTTGATGGCGCCCAAGAAGAGTAGACAGGTTGTCAGAATAGAACCAGAGGGTGCCGAACTTCTTGAAGCCTATCCTCAGATGGCTCAAAGGTTCAGAGACGTTAGGTGGTTTGAATTCTTGACCACTTTTCAAGGTTATGATGAGCAGGTCTCCATGGAGTTCGCTTTGAATTTTGATGGTCACGAGGTGGAAATCGGTAAGGATGCTAGTGACAGAGCAGACTATCGCAAAGGCCTGCAAGTTGGTGGTTGAAGGAGAAAGATGGTGGAAGAAAGAACATGTGGTTACAGAATTTGTAAAGCAATTCCTACTTCCAGATAAGTAAAATCCCAATTGGAAAAGGGGGATACCTCGTAGCTGGATTCGACCCGAATGGCACACAGCTCTGATCGTGATCCACAGGTATATCACCTGCGAAGGTAGAATCTCACTGGTCTATATCTACCACATCAAGATACTAATGCATTTAAATGGTGATTACCATTTAAATCTCCCTTATTTTCTGCTCAAAAGCTCGACAAAGATGTCAAAGAGAGTGCAGTCACTCTCCACCAATGCTAAAAGCAGCATGTTCCATCAAGTTCTAATTAAAACCTTAGTCATGTCTACTTTGAACGAATTACAGAAGCCCTGGAGTTGGCTCACGCAATCTTTAAATCCTATCACTCAGTCCAATAAGCAGAAGAAAGGCAAAGGGAGAAAGACTGTTACACAGAGCCGAGATATTTCCGATGAAACCCCTGTCAAAGAGATGTTTGATATCATGGTGACTAGGAGGAGTAGAAGTAAAAGACCTAGGTGGAATAAAGAAATTGAAACGTTTTATGAAGATGTTAAAGGGGAAAATGATTCAGATAAAGATCTTGACACTCAAACTACAGTGAAGTTTGAAACACCATCAACCAGTAAAAGGGATGTTGCAACTAAAGGGAAAAGGGTTAAAGGTGTGCCTGTACCACAAAAACCTAGAAGGAATTCTACTAGGGTAACCAACAAGTATAGATTGAAGTCAAAGGCCATGTTTAATCCATCAATCAAAGAAGAAAATGTTATAGTCATCGAAGATGACTCTGAGAATGTTGAAGCAAGTACCAAGAAAAGGGCAAAAAAAACTTCACTACCTAAGAAACCAGTCAGCAAAGGAAAAAGAATGATTTCACCATCTACAGAACCTGTAACGAGAACTTCAACCAGATTAGCAAAAGCTAAAGAGATGGCTAAAGGTATCAGTGAAACCCCTGAGGATAAATAGGGTCACCTTGAAGACTCAGATCGCATATCAGATGTGCCTGAAGCAATAGATTCAGCAAGTTCTGATGAAGAACATAACTCAGGGTTAGTCTCAAAGTACCAAGTTGAAGCAAAGCAACCAAAAGTGGCCCTAAACTTGAATGAACCTACACCTTTTGAAGAATGTTCTGGATTTAGAGTTAAAATCAGAACTGATAAAGAAAGGATCAAGGAATTTCAGAAAACAATAAGACAATTAAAGAAAGAAAAGGTGCAGATAGAACAATGGAATGCTCGCCAGCAAGAAAGGATTCAAGGTTTTAAAAAGAAGAAGAAAGAGCAAAGGGCATTGCTCAAAGAACTCAGGGATATTAATTTCAAACTCTATTGGCACAATGTCGTGCTTACCACAAAGCTCAAACAGAAAAATACTAAAGCTACTGTTGTGATTATATCCTAAAGGTAACATGGAAATTTGCTACAATTATGATTTAAATGTTTTCCAGAAAATATGGCAAAGCTACTCGTTATTGGTCAGTGAGATGCTAAGACCTCGATCTATTTTACAAGATCAAACTTAACTCCTATTTTGTAGAGTCAAATGTAAATGCTGGCAATATTTTGCAATATCAAGTTGTTGAGCTGTGATCTATTTTGGGATTGTAGAAACTCATTTTGAGTGAACTACCTTAGTAGTAAGATACTATTTAAATCTAGTCATTAAAGCTATACTAGATGATAGGATCTAGAAATTGTATAGATAGTTTAAACAAACAAAGGAAAGACGAGGTGAAGGTCGAAAATTTGGAGATCCAAGGGACCTTTTTGTGAAGCTCATTGTAAAAAGCATTTATGTTCAATTTGACACTCAATAGCAAAGACATATGGATGGTTAGACCCTCTTTTTCTACTCTGTTATTTCTTTATTCATGCTTGAATTCATTACTCAGATTACAATGCTTTTTTATTCTTGATTGTTAATTTATACAGTGAAAAATTTGTTGTAAAGATAATTTTTCAAGTTTTGATATCAAGCTGAATGTCTTGTTTCTTTATGACATTTTGAGACGAGAATTCATGTGAAGTTGACAAATTGAAGACTTCGTCTTCCTTTTTCCTATATTAGTTTAATCCATCTGTGTCTACCTATTATTCAACCAATGGGATATGATATGTTCTAATCTTGATTTTCATGTCATGTTGTGATCTTGAGTCAGTTTTCAACCACCCTACAAAAAACCAAATCATAAAACCTTAAAAATACTTTGCAATAAACGAATGATGCCCTAGCTTGCTCTCTCACAGTCACGTGCAACTTTAGGGACTAACAATGTCTATATAGGAAAACTTCTTTCCACTTGTCCAAGGTGTCTATATAGGAAAACTTTGGCTTGACTCCTCACTTATTTTTTTACCACTCATCACATGCCCCTTGTTTATTTTATACTAAGTTATTGTGAGCTTTATTTTATTAATAAAAGCATGGTTTTTGTTTCTCTTATTAGTACCTGTTTATTTCACACTAAGTTATTGTGTGCTTTATTTTATTAATAAAATCGTGGTTCTTGTTTCTCTCCCAACCATGTTCGCGACTAGGGCTCTCGAGGGAGTAAGAATAGGAGAGCACTCATCTTGGGGTGGGCTTCCTACTTATATGCTTCAGTAGTTATCCGCTTTGCACTTGGCTACCCAGCGTCTATCATGGGCATGATAACTGATACACCAAAGGTGTGTCCTTCATGATCCTCTCGTACTAGGGAAAGGTCCTCTCAATGCAACGCCCGCACCGAATATGGATCGAACAGTCTCACGACGTTTTGAACCCAGCTCACATACGCTTTAATGGGCAAACAACGCAACCCTTGGAACGCACCACTGCCCCAGATGACAAAGAGTCGACATCAAGGTGACAAACCTTCCCGTCGATGTGAACTCTTTATTATCCCTAGAGTAACTTTTATCCATTGAGCGACAGCCCTTCCACTCGACATTGTCGGATCACTAAGGTCGACTTTTGTCCCCACTCGTCCGGTGGATCTTGCAGTCAAGCTCCCCTCTGTCTTTGCACTTGAGGGTCTATTTCCATTCGGCCCAAGAAAACCATTACACACCTTTGTTACCTTTTGGGAGGCCTACGCCCCATAAAAACTATCTACATGAAATTGTCCCTTGGCCCGTAGGTCCTGACACAAGGTTAGAATTCTAGCTCTTCCAAAGTGGTATCTCAATGGTGGCTCAAGACCCCAAAAGGGGGCCTTATTCACCTTCCACCTAAGTCGCACAAGAAGAACCCAAAGACAATCCGAGGAACATTAAAGCTTCATAGGGAATCTAACTTTCGCGTCGCAGTGAACCATCATTGATCGCCTATTAGTAGGTGTGTTTTGCTATATTAGTTGGTGCGTTCCCAATGTTATGAAAAACACATTTATTATTTTTATTATTTTGGAAAAAATAAATAATTTTTATATTTTTCAATATCGTAACTTGAATTTTATGATTTTTATGATTGGATTAGGGGTTGTGATGCGACTTAATTAACCCTGGTGTGTTCAATTTTTTATCACTATTTTTCGGACATCTCAAATCATTTAAAACTTCAAAATTTAAAAAATAGCCACGCCCACAAGGATCGTTGTAGTCGATGGTTGTTGTAGTCGATGCTTGTCCTGTTGTTGTAGTCAATGCATGTCCCATGGCAATCGACATGCACGGTTGTTGCAGTCGATGCTTGTCCTATTGTTGTAGTCAATGCATGTCCCATGGCAATCGACATGCACACTGATATTATTAGTAGGACTCAAGGCTTTGACAGTGCTATACCTCGGAACCTTATCCATCATCGCGGCCTTAGAGCATAAGGATCATCACGCTGAGTGGTTCGCACTTTCACCCTCCGCGTCCCAGGCCACTTTGGAGTTGTGCCCTCGTTGGCACTTTGACCTTGTTTTCTTCTGCGACTTCCTAGTTCTCTTTTTCTTGGCGATGCTCAATTCCTAGTTCTCTTTTTCTTGGCGATGCTCTAGTGGTGGCTGGAGGTGTTTCTTCTGGGGATTGAATTGTTCTGTTGTATGCTTCTCTTCCTCCGTCTTCCAAATTCCTTCAAATTTTGTGTGTGCGATTATTCCAGTCTATTCCTCCAAATTCCTTGACCTACCACAGCCTCTGTTGTTCCTGTTCCGACTCTCATTCTAAGCCAGGCATGTATCTTCTCCTTCCCTCACTACCACTGTATCAATCTCTACGTAATAGATTTGTTTATGAGTTTAATTAAAAACAAATTTAGAGGTGGCATCAATTCAGTGCAGGTTCCATCTTTTCAAGAAAGCCATGGCGAAGATGTGTCGCAGTGGGCATTAAATGCCTAAAACATGAAGGGTTATTTCGCAGCCAAGAAAATAATATAGTTATTATACAGTGTAAAGATTAAAAAATATAAATATTTTGTGACATCACAAAAGTTGAAAGATTCTTTTGAATGGAAGAAAACAAAATTAGACGGACTGCTAAAATCATCCACATCACATAAGTTGAAGCTTTATCTTGCATCGAATTAAATAATATTAATTATTGTAGTGTAAGACTTACATAGAATAAATATTTTGTAAGACTTACATAAATAAATAAATTACCAATTTTTGTAATAATTCATATGTGGAAACTTTTCCACTTTATTAAGTATTCCTTCGGAATCAAAGACTGCAATATTGTATTCTATTTAATGGAAAATTATGTCGAGCTATTACTAATAACTTAATGTCGAATGCACTAGTTTTATATTTCACCCAATCCATTTCATTATGAAGCCGAGAGCAGTTCACTATTATTAAATAATTCCTTAAACACTGGCAATTCAAAGAAGAGATATAAATTCTGTACATCGGTTATATTCAGATATAATATTACAACAAGGTTAAATGCCAATACTATTAGTTTTATATTATTTAACGTTTTTATTGCATTCTGAAGCACAATCCTTGTTAGTAAAAAATTAATCAACTTTGTCTTCCTTTTTCTCTCGATGAAAACATGGAAAGGACAGAGAGAAGCAGTGAATAAGGGGAACTAATGAATTAAGAACCCAAAAGAGAACAAATAACCCCTACTGTATTTAAAGTTTCAACGTTAAAGTCGTCTCAGGGAAATCCCTAATGTATTTTAAAGTTTCAATGTTAAAGGCATGTCAGGCAAGTCAACTGCCATTCCAACATGCACCACAAAACCTATACAATGTCTTCCATCATAGTCGCCTTAATCAATGACACTTTATAGTGAACTTCTAAAAATTTAACGTTTGCATGACAAAACACACAGAAGGCTACAACTCTATTCTTTGGCCTATGTTGAACCAATCTTTTTGAGGGACCTTCACCATTAAGATGCCCTAGCAAATAATTTGCAAGGTTATCAATGGTCATAGAATGAAATAGTGCAAATCCTTGTAAATATAATTTGCTCCACTATTGTGTGTATATTGAGAGCTAAATATATAGAATATATAATTTGCTCCACTATTGTGTGTATATACCCGGAAGCTAACGTATTGCCTATTTGATGACAACAATAACCTTTGGAGATATAAGAGAGATTAGCTCAAACTGTTACACCACAATGTACAAATATATAATTTGCTCCGCTATAGAGTGTAATTCCCCGAAGCTCATGTATTGCATATTTGATGAAAACTACAGCCATCAGAGAGATAAGAGAGACTAGCTCAAACTGTTGCACAGCATTGTACTTACTCACAATGGAAACACCATTGTAACTGGATACAGATACATTACAATGCTGTGTTGTAAAAGAGATAAGCAGGTTTGGACGTTGAATGTGAACACATCCTCATGACTACAACGAAAAGTAGGAGTATGCAACCCTCTGATGCATAAAATAACAATGAGCTTCAAAAATATGTCAATGAAGCTAAAGATCCAAGTGAAAATGAAGAATATCCATTTTGAAGTTGACAGATCTAAATCATCTACAAATGCAAGTATAACTATGTGCGGATATATTACAACGCATGCGTTGTCAAAGGGTTCAGCAGGTTTGGGCATTGAATGTGCATGCATCCTCATAACTACAACGAAAAGTCCACAAGTATACAACCTGTTGAACAGGTGACAGGTGACAACCAATCTGGCGATTCAAATACCCGTGCAGGAGTTCAACTGGTTCACAACCAATCTGATGGTTAGAATATCTGTGTGGGAGTTCAACCAGTTCACAAACAGCCGAACATTGTAATATTTATATGTGTAGCCTGTAGAGGCGTATATTAATTTTGTAAGCCTGTTTAATCGGTTATTTGCATCTCCGAGATTGAGCAATAAAATACCATTCCCTTGCCCATATTTAATTGTGTGTCATTTACTCTCTGAATTTTATACTTGACTGTTACATTGTTACTCTTTGCTGCATTCGTTCTGCCCAGTTACCCAACACAACCGTCTGATAAATACAATACAAATGAGTTTCAAAGAAGCTTAAAAGGTTCATGTGTAAATGAAGCTTAAAAGGTCCCATGTTAAAATGAAGAATATCCATTTTGAAGTTGACAGATCTAAACCATCTAGAAATGCAAGTATAATGATTGCATAATTTTTTTTAGTACTAATGTGGAGTTAACTGCCAAGGCCTCTGCTATAATTGATGTCTACTAGAATGTATGTAGTATATTTAGCCACTGCTTACCATCTAGAAATAGATGCACTAATCTGAAATCAATACACTAGACACCAATGCTAGTACCTTTGCTTACTATCTTCCCTAGCAGTCGTATCTGGTGTATTACATACCATGAGACTAGTGCATATAGCCATTGCTTCTTATCGCACTAATATCTCTATATCAAAGTCAACATTGACGATATTATGTCACGCAATGTCAACCTGTGCAATAAACACAAAATAAAATGATGCAAAGTGTTGCAATATTTAGATGCTCAACACCATAGTAGTTCAAACGGTAGTACGCTAATAATGGCATCCCACATATTCAATGAGCAGGGAAGGCAGTGTCAATTCAGATGGAGAAAGCATTGAAGAACTCACGTCTTTTTGCATGCTGACTAAATATCTCAATTTCTTAATGAGTGATCTTACAAGCTATTACATAGTTGCGCTATTATTCAAGGATATTGTTGGAATCCATGGAATATCTAAGAGGGTCTCTTCAGACTAGGATATCTGAATTTTTTAGTCACTTTTGGCAGAAGCCGTGATGCAATAAGGGAACAATGTTGTAATGCTGTAATAGGGGAACAATGTTGTGTATCATCCTCAAATAGATGGACAGACAAAGGCGGTGAACCAAAGTCTGGGAAGTTTTTTAAGGTACTTAGCTGGAGACAAGTTGACGTAGTGGGATCAAGTGTTAGGGCAGCAGAATTTTCATATAACGGCTCTGAGAACAAATCAATAGTATTTTCTCCATTCAAAATAGTGTTTAGTGGAATCCAAAAAGAGCAGATGTGAAGAGGAACAACAATGGAACGGCTTTTGCAGAATAGATGGAGAAAATATATGCACAAGTCATTTGACAAAATATAACAATCAAAGGAAATGTATAGGCAATGTATGGTAATGGAACGTTGTCATTTGATATACATTGAAAAGAAGCACCAATATTATTCAAATTAATGTTTCAAATTTAATATTTTGAATTAATGTTAACATAAACCTTAGCATTACTTCTCACCCTCTACATGGTTACGTCCTACTAACCCTAAGAACTGGCTGAACAATGTCGATAATACATCTGCTCTGGTTACGTCCTACTAACCCTAACCCTAAGAACCTAAGAGAAAATACCAGTTCCAATCACAAATTCAGCACCCTACAAATAATTTTACCAAACATTGACACATCCGCTCCAATAGGAAAACAAGGATGAGAGTTTCACCTATTTTAGAGTTTACAACAAACACCACTAGACAAAGGGCAAGGATTTGGAGACATTGTTGTCAAGTTTCCCACCTCTATACAGTCCTTCTAGTGAAAGCCTTGTAGTGGAGAGAAGTCATCAATACACAAATCAGGGTGCTGACATTCAGAAGAGGCATCCAATTGATGCTTCAGCCAATTTTCCTAGATCAAGAAGGCTAAATTTCCTTCAAAAATTTACGTTCTGCATGGTATAAAAGTTCCTATAAAGTGGAAAGCACGCATCTTAGGCAGAAGGTACAAAAATAAGATATCTCGAGCAAAAGTCAGTAATCAAGGTTTCAGGCAACCACATTTAGTTCAGAATTCAATTTACTAAATTTTTTGAGGGGTGGATCTGTTATTTTGGTTAAATATATTTCTAGTTTACCATTGGAAAAGAATGGAAGGGAAAACAAGTTCTTGACATAAACAATGGTGGAGACAGATATGTGTTGCAATTCATGACTACAAAAAATATTAGGTTGAAAGAATTGTTGGCAGTGGGGGAGCAAAGGATGAATTGGGATAGCTTTTATTCAAGGTTTAGGGTTTCAGATCTAGAGTTTATACGCCAAAAGTCACAATTTTGATCTAATGCCACTAGAAAATGGAGGAAGACCTCATCGATTTCTCAGATGATCCACTAGAGGACCATCAAATATGGTCTGATTCAGTGGATAATCCTGGATATCGTGAAGCCCCATCAATATAACCCATGACAAAAGGAACTAGGCCTTTAGAGGATGACATGGTCGCAATTCTGGGTAAGTTGGCAAGGGCTCGGGCCAGTGATTGAATAGCTAACCTAGCGAGATGTTGGCTATAGTAATATCACCCATGCCTCGAATTCAAGATCGACATGGAATAGGGTCAGGAAAGTATAGCTTCAAATATATTTTTGTCCAGGACTATTTTTCCCTGCATACGAAACCATTGGGGTCTTTAACTTTAACATTGGGGAATTTACCCTATGCGTTCACTTCTGTTGATCTGATACCACTTGATTTGAGGTATATTTCACTCAGCCCTGATTTTGGTGGAAGGAACAATGATAAATGGTTTAATCAGAATCAAGGATTCATTTGTAAGATGATAACTCATGAGTGGCATCTCCTCCTCTGATCTCAGGGATTCGGAATAGGAAGGCTTAGGACCGGGAGAACCAGAGAACCCTTGAAAATGAAGGAAATGTACTAAATGAAAAATGGAAGCTATCAATTTGAAAATCAGTGATAATATTAAGCTACATGATCTTATGGAGCTAGAGGAGTCTGCACTAGTTGGTCATTTCCTGAGCAAAATAATGGGAGAGAACTCCCTAAAAACCTGGTCATTAAAAAATTCTGGTGCTCTACTTGGATACATGCCATGAAGCATGGTTCATGTGAAGGGTTGGATGGTTTAGACATTGAGGACAATAGAGGACATAGAAAAGAGACTCTAGAATATATGGAAGTAGGGTTCGCGACATTATATCTTAAGAAATGGCATCTATACTTCCATGCACGTTCATCCCATCTCAACTTCACACTAGTTTGGGTAAGGATGTTGGGGATTCCCTTGATAATCTAGCTTAAGAAAATCTTTAGTTAAATTGGGAATTCTTTAGGTCTCTTCTATGAAGCATATACCTCATTCTGTGACTCTATATATATGGAAATGGCCAGGATATTGGTGGGAATTGACTTGTCCAAAGGATTAGTAGATTCCATCATAATTCGAAAGGGGCCTACAATTTTCTACCAAGCCCTCAATTCTGAAGGGGTCCATTTTAAATGTGAACGGGTCCATTTCAAATGTAAACAGTGCCATGAACATGGACATTTGGCTAAGGATTTCTCTCTTCAGTTCAGAAAGAAAAATTGGGTCTGTACAGTGTAAAGCTCCCCAAGGCACAAAGGACTCATCCCAATCTCCTCTAAAGAAGTATCCCTCTAACGATCCTTAAAAAACCTCCTCTAAAGGAATTTCAATGGAAACTACACCAGAAAATGAGATACAAACCCAACAATAGGAGCATCCCCAGGTCATCCTCAAAATTTTGACCACTCAGTGACTCACCTATCATGAGTATGCGTTATTCACCTCCTCCCCTTAAATTTGAAAATTCTTTTAGCCACTTGATTTTAAGGTCTTAGGAGGTAGGACTAAAGAAAAAATCCTCAAATCAACCTGGTTATTTCTTGTCTATCCTTTCAAGGATATATATTCCCCACTCCCCTCCTCTCATTCCTTTGAATGGATTGGGAGGGGCCCAATGCACTGAGCCCAGGCCTCCAAACCTCCCTGTCCCCTCTATTGAGAAAATATTAGACATCAAATCACTCATTGACTCACTGACTCCCAATATTTTGAGGCTACCAAATACAACCTCAAACCTAGCCATAGGGGACCAGGTATTTCCTTAAAAGTAATTGAGGGGGGATTGGGACACCTAGACGAGAAAGCATCTAAAGAAGTATAGTGAAGCATAAAATCATTCCTTTCTCTAGCTCAAAAGCAAGAAATTACAAATTTAGAAGTCTGTGACAAAAATCTTTGATTGGGGCCCTTGGAGAAAATGCCCCTAGGGATGGTTCCAAATGATATTCTTAACCATGAACTGTAGAGGATTGGCTAATTCCTCCAAGAAATTGGCTATAAAAAGGTTACTTGAGAACCATAATCCATCTGTCATATTCTTACAAGAATTGATGATAAATGGGGAGAATGTAGTTCAATATTTATCCATGTTGGAATACTGAGAGGGGGGTGAATCAGTATGAGCTCTTTTTACCACTTTCAACCACAATATATAAACTTCAACTTTATCAGCAGTATATCATTTATGATTTCATTCAATATATCATGAACACATAACCAAAAGCAGTACTATTCAACAATATCACATCAGATACAGAGTACACCAGAATTTGTGTGGTATAGGGAGAGCACAGATGTGCACAAAAGGTTAAAGACATTCAAAGTTGGAGGTCACATGATGGTGCATTTGAGAAATGAGCACTATCCAAAAGACATGTATGACAAGTTGAAACTGATAAAGATTGGACATGTGGTGAGAAAGGAAGAGTGTTTGGAGTTAAGTCAGTAGGTGTAAGCATGGGGCAAAAACAATGCGAACTAGAGGCAATAAGCAATGTGTGGAATGGCACAAGTGTGCAGAGTTGCAGACTAGTGCAACATAAATTGGCACAGAAGGAAGCCAACACAGAAAATGGAACAACACAGAGCAAGTTGAATAGAGGCATGAGAAAGGAAGAGACCAGGAATACAAATAAGTAAATACGAAACCAAAGAGTTGGTGTGAAGAGGCAGATCAATAAATAGTTAGGAGAGTGAGTGAGTAAATTTGGTCAGAATGTAGAGCTGAGCTGACTAGAGAGTCATCCAAGAGACAAAGATTATGTACTGACACTAATAAAAAGAGATTGCCCTAAGACTAGATATTGATTCCATATGAGTCCATAAAATAATCCTTACACTTTGCCCTACATTGAGTGCATGTGTGATTAAATTGTCTTACGAATATACTGAATGTTGCATAAATTCCATCCTCTTCACCTATCGGGTGAAAATCCCAACTAGCAAGAATGTGGTTAGAGGGTAGAATTTGGCACAAGCTATTAAATTCTTATTTTCCAATCAAGAAAAGTCATTCTTTAAGATGAGAAGTACTGCAGCCTTATCTGTACAGTGAATACATAAAGAGTTTCTGATTCATTCTAGAATTAGGGTGGTATCAGTACACAGATCAAAATTGGGATACTGAATGTCCATGTATACTTACAAGTATAACAACAAACAAATTGTCCTAAGTATTTGCAATAGCAAAAACATACTAGATTAACAAAGAGATAGTCATCAACCCTACTAGTTTGCACATGTCCATGTTTTCCTAATGCACTTCTGCATCCAACAAGCTGGAAGGGGACCTTACTTCCAGTGCTTGGAGGCTACTTTTAACATCCTGGCCAGATCAGCCACTGGTCACAAATGACAACAACTGTCGCATCTATATTTGTGTCGTTGAAGTCCTCATGGGCTTCCCTTTCTCATTTCCTTGATGAATTAATCCACCTAGACAAATCTAAAATATTTAGTCCAATTGTCTTTGGAACTACAGACTTCTTCAAAGTTAGCATCCATTAGTAATTACCTGCCTCGACAATTCAAATTTTTCATTGGTGACTCCTAGATCTTTTTCAAGGGAGGCATATTCATTCAAACAGGTAGACCATACAACCACTACCACCAAGTCCCAGAACAGGGTTCACAGGATAAGAACCTTGGTCGATAATGAGAAACTCCTCATTCCTCATCATTGGTTCCAAACCTTTTGGGCTTAATTATGGTTTCCCATAAAAAAAACATGCGGGTGGGCTCTGGTCCACTTGTGTGTGCATGAGTAGTGCAATGCAAGCCTCACACGTTTGACCACTATCCCCAAGCACTCCCATGGCTGCATTAAGAGCCAAAAAGGCCCACATTTGACCAGTACCCCATAGTATTCCCTGTTAAATTTGGCAGCATCAGCAGTCATTCTCCAATGAGAGGCCATGTGGGCCACCCTGAGGCTAGCCAGGAAGATTTGAAGAATCATCCAGTCTTGTGAGGTATTGACGAAAGCCAGGGGGAACGTACAACCTCTATGAGTAAAACCAAAAGTCAGAACGAACGAGATGCTATATGATCTTGTGAGTCTGGCCAAGGCAAAGGAAGAAGCCTTGTAAGTCTAAGATAAAAGTCGAGATGTAAGTCTAATGCAAAAGTTAGGGGGAATGTACAACCTCTGTGAGCATAAACAATCTAGTGCAAAATTCAAGGGGAACGTACAACCTCTGTGAGCCTAGTCAAGCCTTGTGAACCATGAGTAAAAGCCAAGGCATCTAGCAAAAGTTAGGTTGAATGTACAATTCCTATGAGCTAGAAACAAACAATCTTCCTTATGCAAATAATGTAAATGTATTGATCTAGTGCACGGGCATGTGTAACCTTATCCACCATGAAAAGAAAGTCAAGTTGAATGTCTAATTCAAGTTGCCTAACTCAAGTTGTAAATGTCGAGTTGTATGCATGTCAAGTTGCATGCACACATATCAAGTCGCATGTCAGAGTTGCATGCATGCATGTCAAGTTGCATGTCCAGTTGCATGTCTAGTTGCACGTCGAGTTGGCATGTCAAGTTGCAAGTCGGGTTGGCATGTCGAATTGTCATGCCATGCATAAGCCAAGTCTCAAGGGCGAATTGTCATGCAATGTTTAGTCAAGTCAAGTTACAATTCGAGTTGTAAAGACATGCAGGCTCTTCCTAATTCGAGTTCACTCTCCTGCACCCTATATATACAAAGTTCGACCCCTCTTCCTCATTCACTTGTAATGCAGCGCAAGAGTAAAGGAGACAGGGCAGTGAAGGAGTCTAGTATTGTTGCTTACTGTGTTACACAGTGAACAAGAGAAGACAGAGAATAAGTGTTGGTGTATATCAGCATTAAAAGACAGTGAATAAGTGCTGGTGTATATCAGCAGGAAAAGACAGTAAAGTGGGTAAAGGATAGCGAGCAAGTGTTGGTTTATACTAGCATTAAAAGACAGTGAAGTGGGTAAAGGACAACGAACAAGTGTTGGTTTATATTAGCATTAAAAGACAGTGAAGTGTGTAAATGACAACGAATAAGTGTTGGTTCATATCAGCATTAAAAGACAGTGAATAGTGCTGGTTTATATCAGCAGTAAAGGAAAGTGAAGTTTTTGTTGTTCGTTGATCACACAGTCGGGTATTTTTCATGGTGGTTTATTGTACATGATCTTACATATTACTTGCAATAAAGGAAGATTGTTTGCTAGGGGTTTTTTTCCTCCTTGTATAGGGTTTCCCCAGGGTATATGTGTTGTTGATGTGCATGCTTGTGGATCTTCATGGTTATTGTTATTCAGTTACGATTCTGTTTTGTTGACATGTATTAAGCTGGAATCAAAGTGTTAAAGAAAT
>ML814658.1:64033-79760 GCA_009831015.1 Picea engelmannii
ATATATTAAAATTCACCATAAACATTTATAGTTGCTTCAAGCTTGTAAGCATATCAAGCTATACTATACAATATTATGCACAGCCCTTACACTTGTCAATTCTGAAAAAGCTTGACCAATTTAAAAAAGGGCAAAGTGACATTTCATTATTGGACGCTAGACAAGAACAAAATGCAGTTTAGATTTAGGAAACTTAAATGAGAAATGTCTCTATAGCAGTTTTTCTTACTCATATTTCTTGTTAATGACGATTATGTTAAAAGATAAAAGGCATTCCCTTCTCAATAGGTTTTGCAGATTTTTATGGTTGTGTTGAAAACCACTATAAAACACTTTGGTTTTGTAAATAGATTAGATTCATATTTCAGATTAAGAATGTGATTGAATAGGAATTTATTCAAACATTTAGTGCTCAATCAAAGTCACTACTATCTGATTGTTTTCACATGCTTGAGATTGGGATGGTGGAAGCACAATAATTGAATGACTCCTGAAAACCCATGTACAATATGTAAAAGCTAGAAGATGACTAGAAAAATGAGAAGAAAAAGAACAATAACCATAAGAATCAGCCCTTTGAAATGTTGCATTTCTTGTTTTTTTTGACATGAAAACTTTGTTTGTTGTAACCTTGTCGCTGAAAATAAAATATTTAAATCACCAGAAACCCAAATCAAAAACAATGTTTTGAGCTACAACTTTTACAACAAATTTAGATTCAATGCAATACAAAAATAATGGATGTGAAAAATGATCTTATTGTCCAATCATCAATTCCATGATTGTCAAGACTGAAGATATATGCCTTGAATATCCCCAAAATCTGCCCAAAAAAATCCCTGAAATCTGCCTAGAACATCCTTGAAATCTATTCGTAACATCCCTAAAATCCGTCTAGAACGTCTTGGGAACGGCTAGCAAGTCCCCGAGTCCCTAATGAAGTCCTCAGCAATTTGGGTAAGTTTCCTAAGGGTCCCCAAGTCCCCGGTACGCGGGAACGGCGGGTACGCAGGTTTTTTTGGGGGGGGGTACAGGTCCCTGTGCAACATAGGTAAAAATATAAAGAAAGCATTTCCTAGCAATGACAGTAGAGCTCAAGGCATCTTAGATCTGGTTCATTCTAATGTGTGTGGTCCCATGTCATCTCCCTCTCTTAGTGGTTGCTTGTATTATGTCATTTTTATTGATGATTGCTCTGGAAATGTTGGATCTATTTCCTTAAAGCATAAAGTGACACATTTGATAAGTTTAAAGAATATAAAGCCTTTATTGAAAAGCAGACAGGGAAACACGTCAGAACTCTTAGAACGGACAATGGAGGAGAGTTTGAATCTCTCAAATTTGAGGATTTCTGCAAGGAAGCAGGAATCAAAAGACAGTTGACCGTGACACATAACCCTCAGCAAAATGGTGTTGCTGAGAGTAAAAACAGAACAATATGTGAGACAACGAAAGCCATGATATTTGACCAGGATTGCCAAATTCCTTATGGGCAAAAGCTACCTCCGTATATTCAAAACAAGTGTCCTCGTGCTATCTTGAAGGACAAGACTCATGATGAGGTCTTCTCGAGGACCAAAAACCTGAAGTAGGGCATCTAAGGATATTTGGGTGTCCAATATATATTCATGTCCCTAAGGAAAAGAGGACAAAGATGGAACCCTCGAGCAAGAAAGGGATTTTTGTGGGGGTACAGCGAGAACTCCAAGGCTTACAAGATATATGTACCAGGTCAGAGGCAAATAGAGGTAAGAAATGATGTGACTTTCCATGAGAAAGCCGCATTCAAGAAATCCAAAGAGCTACAGCAAGAATCAAAAGCAATTCAGCCAGCTTCACCCTCTTCTGAAAATGAAGAGTCGGATGATCAGAGGGAGGAACCTCATGAAGGGCCAAGTGATGAGCCCCTAGAACCTGCTAAAGAGTTGGAAATAACTCTTGATGAACCTCCAGCCAAAAGGAAGCCAAGATGGCTTAAAGAAACAATGCAAGAAGCAAAAAGGATAGTTGCTTCCAAAGGAACTTTCAGGGAAAGTACGAGGCCTCATAGGTATGGAGGCTACGTCGCACTAATGAGCAGTATTAGTGATGTCAAGCCTTCTTCATTTGAAGAAGCAGATAAATTACAAGTGTGGAAGGACGCCATGCTTGAGGAATACAGGTCTATTCTAAAGAACGATGTCTGGGACATTGTACTGAGGCCAAAGGACAAATCAGTGGTCTCTTCCAAATGGATCTATAAGATCAAACATGCAATCGATGGGAGTGTGGAAAAGTTCAAAGCAAGATTTGTAGCCAAAGGCTTCTCTCAAAAAGAAGGAATCGACTACAACGAGACTTTTTCCCCTGTAGCCAAGTATACCTCCATTCAAGTTATTATTGCATTAGCTTCAGTTCTTGATTGGAAATCACATCAGATGGATGTAAAAACAACATTTTTGAATGGAAAGATTGAACAAGAGGTATTTGTGGAACAACCAGATGGTTTTGTACTGCATAACAAAGACACACATGTATGCAAGCTAAGGAAGTCCTTGTATGGTCTTAAGCAGGCTCCCAAAGTTTGGTATGATAGGATTGATGGCTTTCTTAAAAGTCTGGGCTTTCAGAAAAGTGATGTTGATGCGAATCTATACTTCAAGGTAACAAGGAACCAACCTATTATATTAATCTTCCATGTTGATGATCTTTTTTTCTGACAGGAGATGAAGGGCTAATACCCTAGTGTAAGAGGGAGCTAATCTCATAATTTGAGATGAAAGACTTAGGCTTGATGCATTACTTCCTAGGATTGGAAGTGTGGCAAAGACAGGGCGAGATATTGTTGGCACAAGGTAAATACACAGTGGATGTGTTAAAGAGGTTTGGTATGATGGATTGTAAATCCATGTCTACTCTGATGATTAGCAACTTGAGGAAGCTGCATGATTATGATATAGGTTCAGATTTGGTGGATCCCACCATGTATAGGCAGTTGATTGGATCATTGATGTATATGATCCATACCAGGCCAGATATACGCTATGCAGTGATTGCAATGAGTCAGTTCATGGCTGAACCAAGATAGAGACATTGGGTGGCAGCAAAGCACATCTTGAAATATCTCAAAGGGACCATTAACTATGGTCTGAGATATACATTCGGTGGTGGTTTGTTTATGCATGAGTATGTAGACGTTGACTAGGCAGGAAGCCCAATGGACCAAAAGAGTACTTTCGAATGCTGCTTTAGTTTAGGATCGGCTATGATCTCATGGTCAAGCAAGAAATATGGATTTGTTGCACGGAGTACAGCAGAGGCTAGGTACATTGCAGCAAGTGATGCTAGCAAGGAAGCAGTATGGCTCAGAAAATTGGTTTCTGGGTTGTTTGATGACAAGCTAGAGGCTAATGTGGTTCACTGTGATAATCAAAGATGCAAAAAACTGACAGAGACTCTGGTATTTCACTACAGGTCAAAGCATATTGACATGAAATACCATTTCATCGGAGACATGGTCCAGAGAAAAATTGTAAAGTTGCAGTATATAGCCACGAGCAAGCAAGTAGCTGATATCATGACCAAGCCATTGCCATTGAGACAGTTTGTGCAGCTACAAGGCAAGTTTGGTGTGACTGAGAATAAGTCCCTCGCTGAGAGGGAGTGTTAAATTTGGCAGTGTTAAATTTGGCAGCATCGACAGTCATTCTCCAATGAGAGGCCATGTGGGCCACCCTAAGGCTAGTCAGGGAGATTTGGAGAATCAACCAATCTTGTGAGGTATTGACATAAGCCAGGGGGGAACGTACAACCTCTGTGAATCAAACCAAATGTCAAGACGAATGAGATGCTATATGATCTTGTGAGTGTAGCCAAGGCAAAGGAATAGGCCTTGTAGGTCTAAGATGAAAGTCAAGATGTAACTCTAATGCAAAAGTCAGGGGGGAATGTACAACCTCTGTGAGCATAGACAGTCTAGTGCAAAAGTCGGGGTGAACATACAACCTCTGTGAGCATAGACAGACTAGTGCAAAAGTCAGGGGGAACGTACAACCTCTGTGAGCCTAGTGAAGCTTTGCGAGCCATGAGAAAAAGTCAAGGCATCTAGCAAAAGTTAGGTTGAATGCACAATTCCTATGAGTTGGAAACAAACAATCTTCTTTATGCAAATAATGTAAATGTATTGATCTAGTGCGTTGGCACGTGTAATCTTATCCACCATGAAAAGAAAGTCGAGTTGAATGTCTAATTCAAGTTGCCTAACTCAAGTTGTAAATGTCAAGTTGCATGCATGTCAAGTCGCATGTCAGAGTTTCATGCATGTCAAGTTGCATGTTGAGTTGCATTGCATGCATGTCAAGTTGCATGTCGGAGTTGCATGCATGTCAAGTTGCATGTTGAGTTGCATTGCATGCATGTCTAGTTGCATGTCGAGTTGGCCTGTCGAATTGCATGTTGAGTTGGCATGTCGAGTTGGCCTGTCGAATTGCATGTTGAGTTGGCATGTCGAATTGTCATGCCATGCATAAGGCAAGTCTCAAGGGCGAGTTGTCATGCAAAGTTTAGTCAAGTCAAGTTATAATTCAGTTGTAAAGACATGCATGTTCTTCCTAATTCAAGTTCACTCTCCTGCGCCCTATATATACAAAGTTCGACCCCTCTTCCTCATTCACTTGTAATGCAGCGCAAGAGTAAAGGAGCCAAGGCAGTGAAAGAGTCTAGTACTGTTGTTTACTGTGTTACACAAAGAACAAGAGAGGACAGCAAAAAAGTGTTTGTGTATATCAGCATTAAAAGAGAGTGAATAAGTGCTGGTGTATATCAGCAGGAAAAGACAGTGAAGTGGGTAGAGGACAGAAAACAAGCGCTGGTTTATATCAGCATTAAAAGGCAGTGAAGTGTGTAAAGGACAGCGAATAAGTGCTGGTTCATATCAGCATTAAAAGACGATGAATAATGCTGGTTTATATCAGCAGTAAAGGACAGTGAAGTTTTTGTTGTTTGCTGGTCACACGGTCAGGTATTTTTCATGGTGGTTTATTGTACATGATCTTGCATATTACTTGCAATAAAGAAAGATTGTTTGCTGGGGGTTTTTTCTCCCTGTATAGGGTTTCCCCAGGGTATTTGTTTTGTTGATGTGCATGCTTGTGGGTCTTCATGGTTATTGCTATGCAGTTATGATTTTGTTTTGTTGAAATGTATTAAGCTGGAATCAAAGTGTTGAAGAAATTAAAGAAATAATCCACATATTAAATCAAGCTCTATAATTTAACTTTCCCATGGCTGCCTTAAAGAGCCAAAATGGCCGTCTGAGGAATTGAACCTTGGTCAATGGTCAAAAATTCTGTAATCCTAACCAATGCATCCATCCCTTTGGGCCCAATTAAAAAAATACATTGAAGTAACTTGTTATTCTATTTTTATGTGTACATTACAAGGTTAATGGTTAAGTGGCCATGGATTGAACTAGCCATTAACCTCATGAATTGCACTAACCATGTTAATGAGCTCATGGTTTTGATAGATCTAATGTATATTTATAGGCACCAAATATATGAAAAAAAAACAGTAATGATCATAGGATTCTTGGCATGTTGTGTTCATGTGTGTATTTTGCATTTGGTATCAGAGCAATGAAGAAATGAAGTTCTAGTGCATTTGAGAGCCCTATTCCACATGAGTGAATGGAGAACAAAATAATGTTAGACTTAATGTACCTGTAAATTTTGTGTGAAGCTTTTTGTGATTTGTATCTCGTGCAATATGCAGATATTGATCTCTAAGCAATAGCCATATTTTAGGTAGCTAATAACATTTTTCACAAAGTTGAATTTGATCTACCCATGAAGACAAACAACAGCACCCATGATAAAAGGTGATGGATAAAAAAGCATGTTTGAAATATTGCTTATCAATTAGAATTCTATTGACTTTGAATAAGAATGTCACGTGGCCTGTGTCTTTGATTTTGTCACCCTATTTGGCAATGATACAAGAACAACATGATTCTTAAGTTTGAAAAGACCATGTACACAATGTGTCCTTGACACTCTTAGGATCACTGGCTATAGACATCATTGCAAAGTTCTGTGCAATGCCAAAAACAAAATTATTATTTGAAGAATCTGTTAATCACACAAAACTCAATTTAATTATTTATGCAACAACTTTGAAACTTTGGTTTCTTCAAAAGACAAAATTAAACGAAATTAATTTATCATCCGCTAGAAAATACTTTTTCTGAAGAACTTGACAATTGTAGCTCACAAACTGGAATCATGATTTCTAATAATGCGTATTGGTGTTTCCCAAGTCACAATTCAACTGTAATATAGTGAGCATATTTCTTTTGACAAAGAGAACATTCTCAGTTCTGTAGGAACTGGAAGGCCTCCACAATGTTGTAATATCCTCTACAACACACATGCCGTTCTAAGTAAAAAATTTACATCACAAATTCCTTTTGGCAAAAAGAAGAGTTGCTCTTGCAAAGGCTGTCAACACTCAATTCATATCATCCTACAGAGATGGTTAATGTAGGACCACAATGGTTCCATCCTGGAGCAAAATGCTACATTTTATCACTACATTTTATCACACTTTTGCACGAAGTAAATGAAAACTTTGATAGCTACAATGAAAAATTGCAAAGTAAACAATAYTTCTGCAAAATAAAAKAAAAACACTCTGCCATGACTCAAACATAATATAACATGATTTTATATCTAGAAACCATCCAACCATGGGATCCCAAGCCATAAAAACGGCTGTGACTCAAAACATGGGATAACAAGATTTTCAARCAAGAAAATAACCAGCAATTGACTCCCATGCAGCRGTGGAAACATGGGTGCCCAATAAGCAAGGATTTATATTTAARATAACTCAACCATGACATGCTTTATAAGCCAGAAACMAACCAGCCATGGAATCCCTGGCCACAATGAAAAAATAGGTGCCTAAAGGCATGAAATGATGTATGTTCGAGCTACAAACCAACCAAGGAGGGATTCCCAACTCACAGTGAATACATGGGTGCCTAATAAGCACAGAATGATGTTTGAAATAACTCGAGCTTAACATGATCTTCAAACTACAAATCAACCAGCTTTAGACTCCCAAGCCACAACAAGAGCATGGTTGCCTAATACACATGGAGTTATGTTTGAGATCTCAAATATAACATGATTGTCAAGCTAGAAACCAGCATCCCATGGACTTCGAAGCCTCAATGAGAATGGAGGTACCAAATAAGCATGAAGTTATGTTTGAGATGACCCGAACATAATATGACAAACCAACCAATCATGGACTCCCAATCCAGGGTGCGAACATGGGTGGCTAATAAGCATGGAATGCTGTTCGAGATTGACTCAAACATAATATGATTTTCAAGATGGAAACCAACCAAGTAAAGTCTCCCGAGCCAAAATTTCTCGCTTAAGGCATGTTATGTTATGTATGAATTGTGTCAGAGTATAGTTAGATTTTCAATGTGTGCCAATTTGGTCAAGAGTTAGTGAAGGCCCTCTTAATTAATGAGAGGGCCATAGATCAAGTGGCAATTGCCCCCCCTCTAAATGCACAAAAAGAGTGAACTATTGTAAATCTGTCTAATCAACATGGAGTTATCTTTGAGACGATAACAAGGGTTCATGATAAGCGTGGAAGGATGTTTGAAATGGCTCAAGCAGAACATGATTGTCAAGCTACAAACGAACCAGCCACGGACTCCCAAATCATAATGAGAACATGGGTTCCTAATAAGTAAGAGACATGTTTCAAATGGCTCAAGCAGATGGCATGATTTTCTAGCTACAAACTAACCAGCCATGAACTCCTAAGTCACACTGAGAACATGGGTTCCTAATAAGCAAGAGGCAATGTTTAAAATGGCTCAAGCATATAACATGACTTTCAAACTAGAAACCAACCAGCAATGGACTCCCAGTGGGCACCTAATAAACATGGAATGATGTTTGAAATGACTGAAGCTTAACATGATTTCCAAGCTAAAAACCAACCACCAATAGACTCCCAGCCACAGTCAAAACACGAGTGCCTAATAAACACGAAATGAGGTTTGAGACAAATCAAGTATAACAATTTTTTTAAACTACAGACCAAGCAGCCATGGACTCCCAAAACAACTGTGAGAACATGGGTGCCTAATAAACCTGGAATAATCTTTGACATGACTAAAACATAAATGATTTTCAAGCCACAAATCAACCAGCTATGGGCTCTCAAGCCATGGTGAGAATATGGACACCTAATAAGCAAGGAGTTGTGTTCATGCATAAAATCACAAATTCAGAATCACAATCAAACCATACAGATCAATGATTTGACATGATACAGAGAAAGTAATGAAATTGATTTTCACTAGCAACGACCTACAAAATTCTCCAGTACCAACAGCTGGAGATTTATAGCTCATAAAGACAACCGAAAGATTTCCAATCTTACAATAAAATGCAAAAAAGCATGATGGCAATACGAACATACTATTATCATTTGCAACCCAAGTATAGAGAGCAGCTTGCAAATCTGAAAAGCAACTTTAAGGTTCATTCCTTGCTCTGTTTAACCTCTGCAGCATGTGATTTCCCGTCCCCGTGACCACCGCAACATCCCCCAGAATGCTGATGCTTACCTTCCGACTTCACTTTAAACTGTTTACGCATGTCATAGGCATCCTCGCCATCGGCATAGTACTTAGCCTCGATATCATTGATTTTATAGCCCAGTGTATGGGTATACAGATGGAATGCTGCTCGGTTGCTCTTGCGGACATGGAGAGAAACGTACTCCGCCCCAAAAACCTCATGCATAGCCTTCTGCGCTGCCGTCATGAGCTTCGTTGCGAGGCCCAGTTTCCTGTGCGTGCGCAACACGGCCAGAGAAGTTATATGGCCATGGCATTCTGTGGACTCCTCATCCATTTTCGCGAGAACATAACCCACAATCTTCTTATTGTAATCCTCGGCCACATAGAGAAGCTGCGGCCATGAGAGGATATGGTAGAAGTAATACTTCATTTGGTAATTCTCTGGCAGGCACATCAGATTACATGTCTGCATGGAAAGCAGGTCTTCCATAGTGGCTTGACGAATGCAAACCATGGCTGCAAATGACAGAGTGTTTAAACCCTAGAATATAACGGATTACTTAAACCCTATGAAAAGATAGCTTTTATTCTATTCGCCTTAAACCCTCCCTTTAACTTGCCTTTTATTCGCAGGTCTTCTTCGACTTTCCTTGCGTTTTTATTCTGAATCTGCTAATCAATCGTGAATAGCAGAAATCACATCAAACTTCTTCACTTCGAAGCTTCTTTCCCTCGGCCCTAATCAGACTGCCATACCCACCTTCAAAACTTGGGTTTCAATTTTAAGGAATTGAAGCGTTACGTTTTCATTGACTATATATATATATATATAAATATTAAATCCATTAATTGGATTTACTTACCAATTTTAATGAGGAAAGAGGCTTAATGTTGAGGTTTGTTAACAAAATATATACTACAGGGCGGGTAGCGGGTAGTTATGTATCCTAAACGTTTTATTTTGGGTTTTTTTTAAGGTATATTTTCCTACCAATTCGTTTCAAATTTACTTAAAAATTGTTGAAATCGCAGTTTTGCCTTGTTAGGGGAACAAACAATTGGAACAGCTTTCTTTTAAACAAATCTAGAACATTGGTTAGTTTTGGAGTTGTTGGCATTGTAGAATTCAAGTGTTTCGAGGTTTTTTTCTTCCACGGGAAAAAATGTTCTTTATATTTAAAAGGATATAAAAATATACATTCAAGCGATAAACAAATACATGAAAAGATTACTATTCTTTTCCGCTGTGTCTTGAGATGGATAAATCCTGTCCATTCTAAAGAAAACTACCTATCCCATTTCTCTACTATGATCGGCATCCAGACCATTAATAAGCAGGAAAAAAAACAGGAAATAAGGCAATTTTCAAAGATTGATCAAGATAGTTGGTCCTTCATTGCCATCCTCCCACTTTGTAAATCGAATTTGGCCAAGAGGCATAGACAATGCTTTTTTTGATAGAGTATCCGCCTTGCTATTATCCTCCCTGTAGATGTGAGAGAAAGAGAGATTCTTTATGGTTTTTGTAGCCTCTTGTGTTCTTTCTTTCCAGCACTCTAGAGCTACCACATGGAAATCAGCCTGGCCATTAAGCCAGTCGATAATAATTTTGGAATCTCCAAGAAGTAATAGCTCGTCAATGTGTAGTCAACATGCCAGAATAAGAGAAGCCCACGCTCCCAATAGCTCCACCTTCGTATCAGTGCCTTGTCCGCAAGTTAGGGTCCAATGGATGCAAGTGTGAGAGTTTAATAGGATTTTTCCTCCCGCCCCACAAAGAGAGTCCCCTTGTTGTGTCGCGTCGTCGAACCAGGCTACTGCTATGTCAAGTGGAATAGTTATCTTATGTCTGTGGGAGGGTGGGACTTTGGTTTGGTTTTCAGATGTGGCCACCTCAACTAGAATGTTGTTAACCACTCTTTGAATCGATGGAGATCTCTCTTCAAAGAGAGTTGCATTTCTGGCAATCCAGACATGCCAACAAAGATGGACTGGAAGCAAAGAATGGTTTTTGTTAGCGCCAAGCCAATAGCGAAAGCAAAGAGGCACATTGGAACCAGTCTAGGGCACAGCTAGATTTAATGCCAAGGGGATATGATGCCAAACCATGCGGATAAAATTACACTATAAAAATATATGATTAATCGATTTGTTGTATTGTTTGCACATGATGCATCGGTTTGGGCCCTCCCAGCCATGAATCTTAAGATTCTCCCAAACAAGGAGCTTCTTTTCTATTAGAAGCCAAAAGAAAAGTTTGAGCTTCAAGGGACAGTCCCCCTTCCAGATCTTATTGCACCAGCTTTCATTGTTTTGTGTCCAAAATTTAGTAGCCAACGCATGATACACATTTTTTGTTGTAAGAAAGTCGGTGCTATCCCCTCCCATCCAAATAAGGGCATCTGGCCTCTTCAGAAGGCGAATACCTGCTCCTGTTAAATGCTGAGTAAAACCGTTCCATTCAGTTGTCAATCCAGGTTCAAGCTGTAGATCAGTACCATTAAACCAGTTTTTGCCTAACTGTCCACCGTTGGGCGTAGTGCTGAGTTGGTGCAGGAAATAAATACCCTTGTTGTGTAAATGCGCCATAAGTGGAGGAGAGAGCAGGGATTTACTGCCCAAGCCCAGTATGGTGTCTCTGTCGAGTTCAATCATGTATCCATTGCCCAGTTTCCAAGCAATCCATTAAAGAATGATCGGTAACGATTTAAGGAGGTGTTTCCAGGTTTGTGAACCTCTTGTCGGTCGTTCTGAGGCCGATCTGATCCAGACATGTACAGGAAGGTGTGGGAAATACTTGTCTTTAATAACCTTGCTCCAAAGGCCTGGTCTCATTAAAATTCTCCAAAGTGTATTTGCCGAGATCACCCTATAAAAGAAGAATAGGTTTCTAAGTCCCCAACCTCCCATCGATTTGGGTTTTGAGATTACCTCCCATCTGCATAGGTGGTATCCTTTGTTTTTTTTGCTTCTTGTCCATAGGAAAGTGAAAACTAATTGTCGAAGGGTCTTCAGTACAGATGAAGGGATGTGAGCTAACGCCATCCAATACAAAGGGAGGCTTTCCAAGACGGCCTTTATAAGAACAAATCTGCCTCCCAACGAGAGCAGTCTGTTGCACCAATGATGGATTCTACATTCAAATTTTTCGATAAGCCAAATCCAGTCCTTTTTAGTATAGTTGGCAGGTTTTATGTTGTAGCCCAGGTAAGTAAAACCCTCTGCTAAATCTCGAGAGTCAATGCCAAACAATACTTTTAAATCTATTAGCATTTCTTCCTGTGCTTCCGAGACCAGGAAAGTTGACTTATGGATATTGATCTCTAGTCCTAAAACAGAGAAAAAAATGTTAATGAGAGAGTGAATTAATGTCCATTCAGACAGATTGGCATTGGTCATGATAATCACGTCATCTACAAAGAGTAGATGCAAAATATGTAGCAGCCTTAAAACTTTAATCCCTTTCAGATGTCCTTTCGCTTGGCTTTTTTTGAGTAAAATACTGAGACTCTCCAGGACCAAGATGAAAAGAAGAGGTGAAAGGGGGCATCCCTGTCGGAGCCCTCTCTCAAAGTGGAAAGCTTTAGTAGCTTCCCCATTGATTAGAATTGCAAGGGTGGCCAAGGAAATACAACCCATTATCCAGTTGGTAGTGATTATCCCAAAACCACACTGTAAAAGAATAAGATGCAGAAAATTCCAGTTGATGCAATCAAAGGCCTTTTTAAGGTCCAGCTTTAGGAGGATGGCTTTAAGGTTTTTTGTCTTAATACTATGAATGCACTCTTGTGTGACACCGATATCATCGAGGATTTGTCTCCCTTAAAGGAAGCCAAGTTGTTCATCTGATAGTGCCTGGGAGAGGATAGGACGGATTCTTCTGGCAATGATCTTAGAAATAATTTTGTAGCACAGATTACAAAGTGAGATAGGTCGAAAGTCTGCAAACTGTCGGGGGAGATTTGATTTTGGAATCAGAACAATGAAGGTATTATTTAGCTGGTTTTTTACAACCCCTCTGGATCTTGTATCCTCCACGACATCCAAAAGATCTTGACCCATAAGATCGAAAAAATGGAGATATAATTCTACAGACCAACCATCGGGTCCCGGGCTTTTTTCTTTTTTGAATCCTTTGATAACCTCTAAAATTTCCTGCTTAGTACAGGGGGTTTCTAAAGCTCTTGCCTCCTCGTCTGATACCATCTTTGGGAAGAGACTTGTTGTTTCAATCTGAGCTGTGAGGCTAGGTGCAGAAGCTTCCTGGTAAAAAGATTTGTAATGAGTGAAAGTTGTTGTTTTGATATCTTCTGTTGTTTGGTGAATCTTACCGTCCTCTTCCTCTATATCCCACATATACTTTTTAGAACGATGAGAGTTGGCCACTCTATGGAAGAAACAAGTATTTTTATCCCCGCCTACCAGCCATAGCATTCTACTTTTCAAGCGCCATCTTTCCTCATCCTCTAGAAGGTATTTGTTACGGACTTCTTCTAAATAGTGCACTTTATGGTCTATATTAGCACAACATGCATCCAGGGCCTTTAATCTGAGAAGGTCTTCCAATTCCTGTTCTATTCTACATAAATCTGCCTTTTCCTTTTTCTTTTTTTCTTTTAACCATAGAATGGTAATAGCTTTTAATCTGGAGAGTTTTCTTACCAGATTGCCTTGGGCGTCTCCAGGTACAGTAAGGGTGGTATCAACCCACACCGATCTAACCAAATGGTCAAATGAATCCTCCCTCAGCCATTGCAGGTTAAACTTGAAAGGTTGTCTAGCTCTGAAACCGCCTTCACCTATCTATAGGCATATTGGTGCGTGATCAGATAGATATGGTAGATTTACCCAAGCTCGGAATCTGCAAGATGGTGAGATAAGTCTTCCGCAACCAAAAACCAGTCAAGTCTTTTGGCTATGCTTGTTGGTCCCGTTCTCCCATTTCTCCAAGTGGGCAGTAGCTCTGCTGGCTTCAAATCCACCAAGGAATTTTTGTAAAATAGGTGTTTGTAATAGTTCGAGAGTGGGTCAATCAATGCCTTTTCTCCCCAAATTTCCTTGGGACTGGTAGTTAGATTAAGGTCTCCAGTAATGATGAGACTCTTAGCCACCAGGAGACCTAGTCCATCAAGTCGCTCCCAGAAAGATTTTTGGTCGGCACATGGACCATATACGTTGAGTAAATTTAGTTTAGTTCTCAGTTCAAAGCAGGTCCCAGTAAGTAAAATTCCCCCAGGACTAAGCATCGGTGAAAGATAAAAAAGGGTAGGATCCCACGAGGCCAGTAGGCCTCCCGAGTTACCTACAGAGCTTGCCGCACAAGCCATTCAGTTCGATCGAAGTTGGTACATAAAATCCCTAGCAGCAGATGCATCCACTAGAGTTTCTTGAAGGAAGATGATAGACGGATGGGTCTTCTCGAGGAGTCTTCGCATGGAGGCAAGTTTCAGGGGTCCTCCAACCCCTCTAATGTTGAGGGAGAGAAGGATCATGACTTGCCTCGGGCTAGGGCTTTTAATCCTCTAAGCGCCCCTTGATTTGTATTAGTAGATGGTGTACCCGAAGTCAGAGGTCCAATGATAGCCTTTTTACGCGCACTGCGGGTTTTTAGTGGCGAAAGTTCAAGCCCTAATCCCCTTGACCAAGTGGGATCTGGTTTAGATGAAGGTTTAACTCTTGAAGAGGATGGATGATTAGACTGGTGTATGGTGGGTTGTATAAGAGTTTTTCCTTGGTAAGTAGAAATAGGTAGCGAGCCGAAAGGAAGATTGGGAGATGGGGTAACATTCGAGAGCAAGGTTTCTAGTTGGAGTTCAGACAAGGTCGCCTCTATGTAGCCAGGTAGAATAGAAGAGTCTTGTGTTTCGTCTAAGATTGTTGTAGCTTGGTTGTCTGAATCCCAAGTAGTAGGTTCAGGAGAAGTCAATGGCAGGGGAGTTTGTAAGGGATAAGAGTTGTTTCCAGAGGCTGTGGGTACGGGAGCAGATGGTTTTCTAGCAATAGAGGAATCGATAGAGTGTAGTTGGCCCGGCAGGGGAGGAGGAGAATGTGGTGGAGAATAAGGTATATTTTCCTACCAATTCGTTTCAAATTTACTTAAAAATTGTTGAAATTGCAGTTTTGCCTTGTTAGGAGCACAAACAATTGGAATAACTTTCTTTTAAACAAATTTGGAACAATGGTTAGTTTCAGAGTTGTTGGCATTATAGAATTCTAAGTGTTCCAAGGTTTTTAGGGCATTAAATTCATTTATGCATTAAAAAAATATCAAAAATTGTATATCCAAATTTTGTAATGATGGTTGTCATAAAAAACAAAAAAGTAGAACATTTAGACTATGTCGTAGATAATGAGGTGTTTTGCTACATAAAACATGCTACACATAAATAAATGTATTCTTTCGTAGGCCTAATTTGCATGGGATTTATTTATTGGAATTTGGGGTATGGTTGATTTTGATAGTGGTATGTTGATGTGTAAGCTACTATAATGTTAATGTAAAAGGATAAGTGACATTATCAACATGTTAGGTCAATAGTTGTCTTAATGTGTATATGAGATAATATCAATTTTCAAGATGCTCTAAGCATATGGCTACCTTAACCCTAAATTTGCCATGTCATTTCTCGTATTAAATATTAGTATATGAGAATACAATAGGATAAATAAAAACATATGTGTAAACTTTTAATTGTATTAATGTTTTTTAAATGTTAGATGTCGATTTTTTTTTCTTTTTTATTAGTGTTGTGTGTATATGAATACATATAAGATATCTCTTCTACCTTGAGCCATGAAAGCATCTCGCTTCCTTCAATGCAATAAACATAATGTTGATAACCTTTGTTTTATGAGTATTTAAAAGGAACTTATTGGTGATCTAAAGAATTGCAATAATAAATCCTATTGAATCTTAGAGGAACACACTTAAATTATCAAATAGGGGAATTGTAGACTTGTGAAGTGATTTGCAAACTTTTGTGCAATCTTCAAGGGTAAAATAGTTATAGAATTGATTATGGGGCAATGCAAACATAGAAAAACAACAATATGTTAACTTGGAGGGATGATTCTAGGTACTTTCACAATGAATTTGAATATGGTGTAAAAATATGAAATGTAGGAAAATTAATT
>ML814659.1:0-10877 GCA_009831015.1 Picea engelmannii
CCCAATTCTGAGCGACTATTTATGCGACTGAATTCTTCCAGAGACTTAGTTGTTACATCTTCTAGATCACTGGTTGGACCCTTTCTAGGCATAGAAGGCCAAGATCCTTTTTGGTCTATGGGTGTTTTTCGACGGGACCTTTTTGGTCTAGGCTCACCTGTGATTTCCGAAATCTCTAGTCTAGAGACAGTACCATTTACTACCGCCTATTACTTTCCTGGTACAGAAACCCCACGATCTGACCACATCTTGACCATCCCTATAGAAATAGCCCATCATACAGATACTATGAGTGTTCACACTAAGTTTACCGTGGTTAGTCTTGCTCCCATCAACACACCGCGAATGCCCATCATCACCCCAACACTACCACCTGGATACCATGCGTTGAATTCTTACATTCCCACTCCTATGCAAACCCCATCCGGCTCTCCTTGTGGTCCTTCTTCGTCTAGGCACTCTCTTCCTGGTTTTATTTCGACACTCCCTCAATTTCCTTTTAGAGGACCTTCCTCGTCTTCTACTGGCAGTCTTAATCCTAGTGGCACTATTCCGTCATTCACACCAAATTACCAAATTCCCATCGGTGGAAAATTTCACCAAGGTGGCATGACTCAACCCCCTCTCAGTGGGTAAAATCCTATTGGAACGCAAATCCCAATTGGAACACAACCCCCAATTGGAACACTACCCTCAATTGGAACACCACCTTCGATAGGAGCACCGACCCCACCTTATGGACAAAACATACCTCCGTCCTTGGCCCAGTATTGGAATCATCTGATACAAAATCCTCCTCAATCGATTGGGGGGCAGAAGTTTTCGACTACATCTGTGATACCCCCTAGTATAGGCCAACCATATCCAGGTACGTTCAATCCCATTTGGGGCTCGACTGCTCAAACTCATGTCCCTATTCCAAGATACAATCCCATGAGCTACTATCCTCTCCAACCACCACCGAATCTGCCTGGGTATTCACATTATATGCAGACTACTTATGGTCCTACTGGTTTGCCAACAGGGATTCCTCCCCAAAGCCACCAGTACCCGCAGGTGAATCGACAGTTACCCTTTCTGGCCACTTTGGATCTTCTGGATTTGTCAAGGATTTTAAATGATCCAATTCGTCACTCTCCCCAATGTCCTGCTATACCATCTAAGCTACCATCGGACATCCCTAAATTCGATGGCAAAGCGGGAGAGGACCTGAACAATCACGTCATGGATTTTCACCTCTGGTGTTCATCCAACTCGTTGATGGATGACTCTATTCGTTTACATCTTTTTCAGCAAACCCTCACAGGTTCTGCTACGAAGTGGTATATAGAATTACCACGAGGTTTCTTCGCTGACTTCAACACCCTAGCTATGGATTTCTTTACACACTACCAGTTACCAATTCGTTATGAAACGGGGACCAAGATTTTGAGTTATTTCAAACAAAACAAAGCTACTCATATATTCGATCACATTCATGAGTGGCGATGGAGACGACGTCTCATTGAACTCGAACTCCCTGATCAGTTGCTAGCAGAGTGGTTCACCAAATCATTTGTGAATGAAATCGGTCGTGACATCGCCATGGGTGGAGTAGTCACGAAAGAGCAGGCCATAAGTCGATCTCAATACCTTGATCTTGTTTACTCACAAATGGGTACCCTTTACGATTTACTACCTGACTTACCTCATCCTTCCACTTATACCACTTCAACTACTCCAGTTTCTTCGCATGCAGCTGACGGTGTGATTGGAACTTTCCAGGCCCAACCACATGCTGCCTCAAGAACCAACCCCAAACCTGCTTCTTCTAATGTTCAGAATGCTCCGTCTCCTGCCCCTCCCACCGACAAGACTTCTGAGGTAAATGCAGTTCAATCTACCCCATCCAGTAAAAACAAATCCAAAAAGGGAAGGGGTAAGAATAAGGAGGACAAAAATACTTCTTAAGCAGAGCGAACCAAAACTACCCCTGTTGATGATCGGGATAAGCGCAAACCTCGATACCCTTGTCTTATCTGTGGTGATGATCACTACACGAAGGATTGTCCACGACACGCCGAGGTCACTAAGTTCCTTCAAGGAGCTCCAAAACCACCTACTCCAGTCATTTTGTCCCAACCCTTCCTGTCTCAACAACAGGCTCAGTTGGTCATTCATGACCAACCTTCATCTTCTAGTACATCCTATGTATTGATGTGTACTGGAAATTCAAAGCAAAACAACATTGCCCTCACCACTCGAGCTAAATATTATTCTCGCTCTAAAGAGAAGGTTGATGACCTACCTCCTTCCTCGGTACAACCCTCTCCCATGACTCCACCTACCAACGGTCCTCTTCATATTGAACGAACGAGCCTCGAAATAGTTCTTCGTCCCCCCCCAAAGGGTGTCATTCAGATATCGGCTTTCAATCCTCATGTTCATGCTGCCCAGAACTACAACATTGTTGAAGATCTGGCCCAAGCACCTTCTGCGATGTCGGCCCTCGAAGTCCTTCAAAGTTGTCCCACACAACGAAAGGCACTATTGAAAGCTATCGGTGGAATCGACCCGCCGGATACGAATTTGATAATTTTTGACTTGGAAGATCACATTCCAAGGTTACCCCCTCAACTCGTGTTCCAGATCCAAGTGATTATCTCTGACACAAACATCTGCCGAACCGTTATCGACGAGGGTGCCTTGACGTGTGTCATGTCTCTTACCTGCTGGAAAGCCATTGGCTCTCCCTCTTTGAATGAATCCCAGCACACTCTCAAAGTCTTCAATGGCTCCGGTTTTAAGCCCTACAGTGTCCTTCCTTCGTTGCCCATCACGTTAGAAGGAAACACGGTCCAAGTCGAAGTGGAAGTCTTCGATGCTCCCCTTGATTACAATCTTTTGCTTGGCTGTAGCTGGATCGATTCCATGCGCGCAGTTGTGTCGACCCTTATCTGTGTGGTACGTTTCCCACATCAAGGGAAGGTAGTCACTGTCGACCAATTAGCCTTCTTTAACTCTAACACCTGTACTGGCAACGTACCATTCATCGCTAAAACCCCACCGGGTTATGAGAACGTCGGTGTAGGCCTTCTCAAAGATTCTTCATTAATGGGTACTTTCCCCATTCCATCGCCCGATGTTCCACGGTTGTCTGTTGCTTCAATCAACATGATCTCCACCTCGATTCATGAACTTCCTGCATCTCACGACCTCTGGATAATACCTGAACTTGAAGATCATCTTCGTTACGGCGACGAAATTCCGTTAAGTCCGGTCGAATCCGCCTATCAGGCCATTCAATCGACAACCCCTTCTACCCCCTCTCTTGGTGAGTTATCTCCAGATCCTTTTCGTGTCGTTTTCCCACTGACGAGATGATCATGTCTGTCATGCAGGACACTCCTTGGGATGATGGACATCATCGTTCCATCCTCTTTCTGGAGCAACCTACCATTGAGAACTACCAATGGATATCGACCCCGTTGACCATTTTCGTCATCTCAATTGTTCTCGGGTCCACACATGATGTGTTTTCTGAAGGGAAATTAAGCAATATCTCGCCCATTATTCCCCTCGACATATCCGTCAAACCTAAGATTGTCTAAAATGTCCATATTGGAGCTTCGTGTTCTTCTGACGAAGTCATCACCTACACATCCCTTTTCAAAGAGTTTCATGACATCTTTGCCTGGAGTTACGAAAAAATGCTAGGTATCGACCCCGACATTGTGATACATGAGATCAAGACATACCCTGACGCTAAACCCGTCAGGCAATGCCTTCGTCCAATTCACCCACGTAAAGCGGCTTCTATCAAGCTCGAAGTTGAGAAACTTCTTAAAGCTAGCTTTATTTACCCGGTGGCTCTCACTGACTGGGTTTCCAATGTTGTCCCGATCGATAAGAAACAAGGCACCATTCGTGTATGCGTTGATTATAGGGATATCAACAAAGCTTGTCCCAAAGACAACTTTCCTACTCCCTTTGTCGATTAGATTGTCGACTATTGTGTCATAAGTGGAATCTTCTCTTTGATGGATGGTTTCTCCGATTATAATCAAATCAACATTGTTTGCGAGGATCAACATAAGACTGCTTTTATTTGTCCTTGGGGTACTTTTGCCTATCGGAAACTCCCTTTCAGTCTCAAGAACGTTGGCACCACTTTTCAACACACTATGTCTTACACTTTCCATGATATCAAGCACATCGTTCAACCATATCTGGACGATTTACCCGCTCACTCAATGCACCGATTTGATCACACAACCCACCTCCAAGCCATTTTCGTCCGCTGTCGGTTCTACCGTATACTTTTGAATCCTCATAAGTGCGTTTTCTGTGTGGAATCTGACCGCCTTCTAGGTTTTATCATTTCGCGTCAAGGGATCTGGGTGGATCCTTTAAAGGTTGAGGCAATCCTTAATCTCCCTCCTCCTTCTACACTTCACCAGTTACAAAGTTTGCAGGGGAAAGAAAACTTTATTCGTCGTTTTATTCCAAATTATGCCGAGATAACTTGCGGATTTACGCGGCTCCTCAAAAAGGGGTCTGAGTTCGTATGGGATACCATCACCAACAATGCTTTCGAAGCCTTGAAATTATCCCTAACACGTGCTCCGCTTCTCTTTCCCCCCGATTACAGTCGCGATTATTTCCTCTACCTTGCTGCCTCGGATTACACCACTGGTATGGTTCTCATCCAAGAGGATGATGCTAATGACAAACATGTTATCTACTACTTGAGTTGAAGTCTAATGCCTACTGAAATCAAGTATTTACATGTTGAAAAACTGGCCTTGGCAGCCGTCCAACACTTCCGGCACTATATCCTCTCGTGCAAGACTACAGTGATTTCTAATTGCAACCCTATGCAACACATTCTCACCCGTCAATTGCTAGGGGGAAAATACTCCAAAGGGATTGTGATACTCTATGAGTTTGACTTGGAATTTGAATGCACCAAGTCTAAAAATTCCTTAGTGTTTGCTGAGTTGATATGCGACTTTCCCTATTCTGAAATGGAAAATGTAGCAGTTGATTCATTACCTGATGAATCCCTTTTCCTCATCAGCAATGATGATCTTTGGTATGGTGATATCATTATATATCTCCAAACCCAAACTTTCTAACCAACTTTAT
Organism: Picea engelmannii; assembly: GCA_009831015.1. NCBI lineage: Eukaryota > Viridiplantae > Streptophyta > Pinopsida > Pinales > Pinaceae > Picea > Picea engelmannii. The sequence continues at coordinate 5,128 of ML814659.1, forward strand.
CCAGTACTGACCGACATCGAATACGATACCAAGCTCGTCACTATATTATCCTCGGGGATACTCTTTATCGTCGGGGGATTGACTCCATTTTTCGACACTGCCTCTCATTCGACGAGGCCGAGAGAGCTCTGAATGACTGCCATTCTGGATCCTGTGGTGGTCATATGTCTGGGTATGCTACTGCCCAGAAGATCTTACGAGCAGGGTATTTTTGGCCTTCTTTATTTAACGACTGCATAATCGCCATTCAAAAATGCCATGCTTGTCAGACCTATAATAACAAGATATGGTCACATCCTGCTCCTCTTCACCCTGTGGTCTCCGTTGGTCCCTTTGCAAAATGGGGCATCGATTTCATGACATGTCACCCCCACTTGGCCAGGGGGCATGGATACATCATTGTAGCCATAGATTACTTTACGAAATGGGCTGAGGCGATGCAGACATTTGACAACACTGGAAAGACCGCAACATTATTCATTTTTAATCACATCATAGCTCATTTTGGTGTTCCCCAGGCTATCGTCACTGATCATGGTAGCCACTTTAGAAACTTCATGATGTTCGAACTTACTGAAAATTTGGGTCTTCGCCATGAAAATTCAACGCCCTATTACCCACAAGACAACGACCAAGTCGAAGAAATTAACGAAATTCTCATAACTATGCTCCGACGAATGATAGGGATTCACAAAACAAGTTTGCACACAATGTTTTTTTCGGCATTGTGGGCTTACCGGACATCCGTCAAGTTTTCTACTGGGTTTACACCTTTCCGTTTAGTCTATGGTTTGGAATCCATTCTCCCAATTGAATGTGAGATACCCTCTTTAAAACTAGCTATTGAACTCCTACCAAACACTTCTGCCGAGGAAGAACGTCTATTGTATCTTATGCGATTAGATGAAACTTGACGCGATGCTACCCTAGTCATAGAAGCTCAGAAAAAACGTATCAAGGCCCAATATGACAAACACGTCAAGTCTCACATTTTCTCCATAGGAGATCTCATTCTCCTCTATGAACAAGATCGAGATATGCTAGGAGCTGGAAAATTCGAAGCCATGTGGCGAGGTCCTTATATCGTTAGACGAGTGTTGGAAAAAGGGGCTTATGAGTTAGTAGATTACGATGGTATCCCTTTGAGTGAACCCAGGAATGGGTTGTACTTGAAGAAGTACTATGCATAAAATCACCTGTGCATGAGTACTTGTATTTTTATTGTATCATACTTCTTGTGTGTTACTATAGCTTTCTTTTGTCGTTATCTGGTTTCTTCCCTTATGTGACGTTGTGTTTGATTTCTAGATGTTAGATTCTTTGGTACCCTACATTGGCTTTGTTGATGGCGCTAACCATAGTACTCAGAACCTTGCTTCCGCTACATGGGCAATTTATGCCCCTACAAACGAACTTGTCTCCTTACGAGGTGTGTGTCTCGGCCATGCGACCGACAATATTGCAGAGTATAGTGTCGTTATCGAATTGTTGATTGATGCTATCTTTCTTGGAATCCATCATTTGGTTGTGCGACTCGATTCACAGCTTGTAATACTACAGTTAAGTAATGTCTATACTATTCTAAGTCCTACTTTGTTATGGGTGTATTTGCGAATTCGCCTCTTGGAACGTTATTTTGATTATATTGAATATCAACATATTCCTAGATGTCTAAATACATTAACTGATGCATTGGCTAACTATGTACTAGATAGACATTTGGATCATTTATAAATAAATCACATCAATTTTCACACAACACAAGATAAACCGGTAGAAGTCGTCTGTATATATAACAATCAAAAGAGTTTTTTACAAAAAGCTATGTCCGAAGTCCAAAATGTCAAAATCTGAAGCTCATAGCTTCTACAAAGTGATGTCATGGATGACGTTCACGGTAACACATGACTGCCCAGGCAACCCTACGGAGCAGTCGGCCAATGGACTCTGACACTCCTACTGTATGACGCTGATAATGTCGTGGAACCTCTCCAAGAGGCATGTCTAGAATATCTGTTGTCAAACCCTCTAGGTTTTGTTCCACTGCTTGATAATCCCCGGCGTCCCATTGTGGCACTGGCGCTACCTCTCCTCGCCGCTGAATAGGAGAAGTACCAGGAGGTCAGTAAGGTCCCACATCTGTGTCATCAAAAATGAATTTTTTATTTAGTCTTTGGACGAACATATAAAAAATATTTGCATATGATAAAATTCACAAAAACATTTAAAAAAGAAAAAAAAAATGTGTACTTCTTACCAAGTTCCTCCCATTGAGCACCCTCGTGTAGGACCAAGTCTGGATCTCCTCAGAAATCCAACCCTGCATAAATATAATCGTCGACCATCAACATCTGTGGTCGCAACCAGTCGAAGAAGGTATCATCATACTTGATAATTGGTCCAGCTATGTGCCGGGCCATGAGCTGACACCATCTCAGCATTCTTGGATCTGTGGGAGCCGACAAATTCCATTCAACCTACATCCTTAGTAATAGAGCCCTCTCGATAAATAAGGACACCAACAAAGATCCGTACCCAAATTGTTTCAGGTCACCTCGTCTGCATTTGGTCAACTGCTTTTTCATGCTACGAAGCACAACATCTGCCCAGATAAAAACCCGAGGTTCATTACACTCTATGGCATAATGAAAGTAACTCTGGAGTGCCATGTGAGGAGCGGCGCTCCCAACCATATGTGCAATGGTGAACGAAATAGTGTGGAGGGTCAAATCTCGCACTCCCCAAATAACTACTTTCCCTTTCTTCCTCTCTGCCTCTGGAACACAGTGTAAGCACCAGTACACACTCATGGGCAACCCACTACCTCTGCTACCAGTTAGGCTCACGTGGTACCCATGCTGTGACAATCCTGTCAAGAAGTAAATGTCCTCAATATCCAAGGACAATGTGTGGACCACTACATGAAATACTTGCTGATCGGGATCCCACATATGCACAAGGTACTCCAATAACCTGATTTGGGCCCTCATGCCTGGAATACGAAAGTACTTCAGAAGACCATAGTTTCACAAAGAGGAAATAGTGGGTGGATGATTTCCAACAATGGCATTATCTTCTTCATGCTCCCTTTCACGCCATTATAGAACCATTGTGATGGCCAAATACCTGCATAAGAAGCACAAAAAGAAGATTAATAACTCCATTCCCAAATTGGTATCTTTTCATTGGGCAAATTTTTAAAAAACTTTTATACTTTGCAGTTCTCATAGGTGCCCTTTAGGCACAGTGCAAGGTTCTCGCAGGCGCATGTGGGCTCACCTGTGAGAATGACCCATTCTCGCAGGTCCCGTGTAGCTCACCTGCGAGAATGGCTGAGCACCATAATAACCCCTAAAACAAACTCAAGATGATGGTTTTTACCAATGAAAATGAAAAATTAATCCATGAAAAAGGAGAGGACAAAGAGCCTACCTCACTGCCGCTGATGATTCGTCGAATGGATGCTTGTAACTCCCACAATCTGACACCAAATTTCGAGGGTAAAAGAGGGGTTTTTGGGCTCAAATAGTGGTAAAGTGAAAATGATATGGTAAAAAGAGTTTTACTTGTTTATATTAACTTTTACCATATTATTGAATTTTTATAATTATTTATTTATTAAAACCTAATCCCTAATGCCCTTTTGAGTGTAACTTTTGCAGGTCTAATGACTTTGATGTTCATGTATAGGGAAGCAGACATATTTTTTCTTCTTCATCGCATGTTTTGTTTGTTTTTTATGGTTTTTGTATAAAACCTCGAGCTGGGTCTTTGTCCGTTTTCACGCTCGAAAATACATGAGAACGTGATCAAGCATAATTTTATCACTTTTTCAGGCTCAACAAGGTTATACGAAAAAGGAACCCTCCTGGAGTCCTCTTTAAGCTCTTTTCAGACTCTCTAAATATGAAAAGATAGCCGAGCGACCTTGTTATTTTCATGCTCGATAAAGTATTTGAAGAAAGCATCTGGTGGGCGATAATTTATCTCTTTTTTGGTCTCACCAGAATATTTTACAAAAAATGAACTGAGAGATTTCTCTTTTAAGTGTTTTTCCAGACTCTATAATCATGGAAAACCTTCGAGTTTTCTATATTTGGAATCGTTAAACAAACATCGACAGACCCACCATGGGATCGAACCACTCCTTCCTAGGGTTCGTTAAACATACTCCGAAGGACTTATCCGAAGGATAATCTTATATCAACAAGCATATGTTATCTTCCTCAAGCTTGCGTAAAAATAAAGAGGTACTCGCCAGAAATGGTGGGGGAAAATTTGGGAAAGGGATATGTTCTCATCTTCATATTGATTGGCAGTAAGTGTCGCTCTTGAACATGGCACCCCCTATTCATTATTTGAAGCCGGTTTGGGAAATCCAGTTGTCTCTCGTTCAATTTGCTACAAGGTCATACCCTGTGTCATCTCTGAGTCAATGCTACCAAATCATTGGTCATGTCATTCATATGTTCAAGAGAAGTTCATCTAAAACCTTTATTGAGTCGGCCATATGTAGTTGTCCATTCTCTCTGTGTCAGCCTTCCCTGTGTCCAGTACTCTGTTTCACCTTCAAAATCTGTTACTCATTTCGTGTCATTGATGGGGGATACATCAAGGCCCTCCTATGATGAGTTTTGTTCCATCGACTTTAGCTCATTATCCGGACACAAGACTTAGAAATTCTTTGGTACCTTGGAACTTGCATGCCTCAATGGCAGGTTTCCTCGCTTTCAACAGTGGGTTTTCGTCATTGACTCCTAATCGAAATATTATGTCGGATGTTTGACCTCATCTCATTCATTCACATTCAAAGGATTGTACTAGAGTACCTTGGGATTCATTGACATTAATGGTCATTTCCCTCACACTTGTTAACGGTTTCATCAATGACCGGTAATCAAGTGGTTTCTACCATGTTCAACTTCAACACATGTAATCACATGGTTAGATTCGTACTTTTGGACGACGGGATTGAAGACCCTGGATATCATCTCTTGGTCCAGGTTGCGATGGAATATGTATAATCTGTGACACATAGATCCACTTTGTATGTCTCGTGGCTATGTCATCTCAATTTGAATTTTCTCGCATAGATCCACAGTGTATTCCTGGTGGCTATGCTATATTTTGACGGCATGGATCCACAGTGTATGATTGGTGGCCATGACCTATGTCTACAATGTCATCTGTCTGTGATCTGAGTATGGGAATGCCCACCTTAGAATTAATATATATGATATTCTGTAGATGCTTCATTGTTCCCAGGTTTCCGATTAGGTGTGCTCCTAGTTTCCGACACACACATGCAGCTTACAAAGTCTTTCAGCTGTCACTAATTCCGGCCTCAGACTTTGGGGGGCATTCTGTTACCCATGATTTTGTTCATCATGATGGTGTATTGATGATGGTGTACTCAGGCTCCTCATAAGAACTTTCTCCTGAGAAAAGTGACATTCATATCTTCCCAAGAAACATATTTTTGAAGAGAGTTCGCAGATTGCTAATATACTAGGGTGCGAGAATGACCCATTCTCGCAAACTTCCTTAAGCTAGGGTGCGAACTTCTCGCACTGTGCTACATAGCTAGGGTGCAAACTTGTTCTAAAGCTTGGAAAAATATGAAGTCTCGATGGTTATAGAAGGGAATCTTCTAGAAGAATGGGTTGGCATTTGAATGGTTATCCTTTTACTGGTTTCCCTGATATTGTGGGATCATTCTTATCCAAGTAACCATCTCATTCTCTCCTATA
>ML814659.1:10977-54571 GCA_009831015.1 Picea engelmannii
CTTGGAAAAATATGAAGTCTCGATGGTTATAGAAGGGAATCTTCTAGAAGAATGGGTTGGCATTTGAATGGTTATCCTTTTACTGGTTTCCCTGATATTGTGGGATCATTCTTATCCAAGTAACCATCTCATTCTCTCCTATATATTAATGGAATTCTCATGGAAAAGGTTAAGAAAGATTCATTGGAGAATTGGTGAAAGAATTGTGTGAAGGACCTAGCTTGAACAGGAGCTTGAAGACTCTAGCAAGTCTATCAAGAGGGATTTGATCTTCTTCATACAAGGATTGAGAGAGTGTGTGTGTTGGAGCCAAGAGCCACTGAAAGGAATCTTGCGACATCAAGGCGATCAGGTTGTATCTTCTACTTTCGATTAATATGATACAACAACATGTCCTTTTCCCATAAATTCATTTTCACTTTATTGTGTAATTCCTTGATCATACACATAAGTTGACAATTGAATATATTTTTCTATCTTCACTTTGTTTGGTTTGTGTTGTCTTGGTCTTGACCTCACGAGAGCACCAGAGCAAAGTAGGAGCAACAGAGACCCTAGGAAGTGATACAAAGGTATGTTATTTTTTCCTCCCTACTAGCTAATTCAATGGTCAAAACTTAGGGAAAGAGTCATGTCCTGACCTATTTTGTTCTAGATCCAGGTGGATCTAGGGAGATCTGTTAGTGTTCGCACCTACCAATTAGTCTGATAACATGAGGCTTGCACAACTATATGGTATACTTCAGCTTGGATGGGTGAATGTCGCTCACCTGAAACCCTATGTGTCTCATAACTGAGCTAAAGGACTATTTCTCTAGTCCAAAGGAGCATGTATAGTAGTTAGATTTGAGTTTATTGCAATTTCTGTGAATTCAGTTAATAAATTCAAAGAGTGCATTGTTGTGCCATGACATGTAGTTCATTTTTCTGTCTAGCTGTTGTTTGATGAAGAAATGCTTACTCAACAATGTAGGATCAAAATATCCATGAATCTATTAATGATAGTCATTAAATATGACAGGGACCCTTTTATGGCCGAAGGAAGAGCGAATCCATATGCAATCCTAGTCCATGTGCCACATGAGCCCAGTCCAATCATAGCCTTTATTACCGCTACAGTAACCCGTCTAAATTATGTTAAACCATAAAGCTGCAATACGCAAATATGCCATCAGTATTCATGCCAGGATTTTCATCCGTTGAACGGTAAGGTCTGGAATTGGCCACGTCCCTGACCAACTTTCCCAGTTAATGCCAAGATCACCCAATAGATTTATCCCATTAATCGGTCTCGTTGAAAAACACAAATCACAATTGCACCTATAGGGTTAATGATGAATAGCCTTAGCAGTTATTACAAAACTTTCCATCTAAGCCCGAGTATAAGGTTTTGGGAACTTGGTGTAGGATGCACTATTTCCCAAAGAGAACTTAGAGATTTGTGAATTCTAAATTATGATCAAGAATGTGTATTCCCTTGGTCCTCAGTCATGATCCCCAATCCCAGTTTGGTCCATTGAATTTTTTGACAGTTCAGAATCACCATTTTGAGAGATACATGGAGCAGAAGTGTCGTTTTGAAGGATGCAGTACTAGACGATCTCTATGTCCCTCGGGTCAGGATCATGGGTGATCTCAAAGGGAAGGTCGAGCAAGTCAAGATCCTCGACCTCAAATTGATGGACCAGGTTTTGTTCCCACAGATCAATATCGATGTCTTCTGGATTGTTTCTCTAGACGAGTTGGGAGGCATGCAGTTCATGCCAAAGTTGAAGTTCATCAACCTGTTTAAATTTTCCATTATGAACCTCAGGGTTGTTCCAGTTTTTGACACCACTGGAGAACTTACAATATGTACCAAGTTTATCATTAGCAGGGTACACGACAGAAGCCTGTGGTTGGATAGAATATATCCAATTCACGCAAAGGACATCCATCAACTTATTAGACTATCCATCGAAGGAGAGGATGTGTCCAAAGGTTTTCAGGGTCCCAGTAAGCATGTAAAGAAGAAGGGGGAGCCCAATTTATATGAGCGATTTCATATGCAGAGGGGGGGCACATCGACCCCATCCTACCTGAGACAGTTAGGACCACTTTCTATGTAATTGATAGCAGGTCATGCGATATTATTACAAAGGAGAATGAGCATTGCATTCCTTATCGGTGGTAGTTTTTTGTGCAAACAACGTTGTCTTCAACAGGTGCAGCTATTTACTGGAAGAACTCATGGTGGCTTGCGAGGAAGCATAAGAGAAGGGAAGAAATTTCACCTATGGCTACTTGTTGGTTGCATTCACAATGTTCAAGTGGACGCCACCTACAGGAAGACCGTTGTCACCATCATATAAGGGGCGGTTGGAAAATATGTTTGAGCCTTGGCACTCAAGGTCGAACTCGAAGAATACTTCCTTCAACAATATGATTTTCTACAAATGGTACAACATGTTGCTTGATGCAAATCATAGGTTGTGTATTTCGTAGGAATTGCTCAAATTCAACACACAGAACATTATATTCAGCATGAACCACCACCATACATTCATATGGACACGACATGCCAACTGAGAAGACTTCCACTCACACATGCTTCCATTTTACTTAGATGAGGAGGCTTTCGACAAGGATGTTATGTCATGGTCCAGAGTAAAACGCAACCCACGCAAGTCAAGGATGCACTACCTTCTGCCTGTAGAACTGTTGAAGAAAAGGGGTCAGAAAGAAGGGGTAGGACTGAGCTCGGGCCCATAGGTATAGAAGAAATAAGCCCCAATACATACATATTTATATGAGGAGGAAGAGACACAGCCATTGAAGCACAAGAAGAGAACATTACCCATGTTCCCTCAACTTCCAGATAAATCCATGTTGAAAGGTAAGGATGTCAACAAAATTATCAACACTTCCTTCATTGGAGACCCAATGGATAAGAAACCCAGGATAGGGATCTCACCGGGTAAGGTTCTGAACCCCCAACCAATATCATCCATTGTTCCTCGCACTCGCTCAGTGGATCGAACAGTCCACATTATAGATATCCAGGATGACCATGATTTTGACACCACTCCATCCACCACCATCATCACTGAACAACCTCCATCACGACCACAACCCTAGTTGATATGATTAGAGAAACATAGCTAGTCGGGATGATCATAGACTCAACTGATCAACTAGAGCAGAGGCTCCAGCAGGTCAAAAGGAATGGAGAGTTCGCAAGGGAGGAAGCACTCCTTTCCCAAGAATGTAGGACACAGGAGGAATACGCCAAGATCCAGGAAGAGAAGAAACTGGAAAGAGTCCAGGAGAAGCTTGTCAAAGCCTGGCCAGAGATGAGGAAGGAGGCACAACAACTATCAGAGTCTAGTGCCACAAGAGAGCCTAAGCATCATATCGATATACTCCAAGGAGAATGGTCACAACTAGCCATTCACGTAGATAATATGGAAGTATAGTTGTAGGAGAGTCAGTACGAAGCAGAAAAACAACCTCGAAAGCTGCAAGAGAAGATGGAGAAAGTAGTGCTGGAAGGAAACAATGCTTGAGAAGCACTACACAAGCGCACAATCGAATGCATGAAGATATTTCATGAAGTCAATGACTGAATGGGAATTATTGCAAGGCACAACCAAACTCTGGAGGATGTGTGTGCAAGAATACAGTTTCTCAATGAGGAAGTTGCGGTGACCATGGATCTGCTAAAGAAATAGGAGAAATTAGATCAAATCCAACAAGAAGACAATGAGTTGAATGCTCTGTTTGAAGTGCAATCAGTAGCCAAGAAAGAGATGCATGAATTTTGACCTGTCATTCAGATAGTGTAGATGCAAATGCATCAGGTAGATGCTAAAGACGATTCTGAATGGAAATCTCTGGTCACATCCAAGCCTAAAGGATGCATCACATATGAGACTCAACATTTTGTAGCTGAAGCCTCACTCCTTTCCAGGAAGTGGCAGGATAAAATTGGGGGTTTCCAGGAAGTCGAGAAATAGGCCTTAGAGTTGGCCCCAGAGTTGGGCCCTTCGTTTAAAGAGGAGGAAAAGAAAAAATCACAATCAGAAGATGAAATCAAAGAACATAAGGAGGATAAAAGAAATCAACAGGAATTCCTAGACGTTGTGAAAGAGCTAGGTACTTGACTCAAGGGTGAGTCAACGATTGTGGTCAGAGCCTATTGGGTCGTTCATATTTGGTTTGAAGTTGCACAAGGAGGACTACCGTCTAATTATTTTTCAAACACGAGTTGACAAATCTACGAAGAGTTGGATAGTGGAGTAAGTAAAGAAACATAAAACGATTTCGAAAAGGGATAGTGCAACACGAACAAGGAAAAATCAATTACAATGGAACAAGAAAAAGAAAGCATGCGGAGCCTAAAGCTAGAAGATCCCACTCAACCTATATATGAGATGTATATTATTGTAAAAGGGTTGGTTGTTATTGTTGGGTATGGTTGGGTGTAGTTACTTGTTTGTTGGGTTTTGTCATATAAGGTATAGAGGGCATAGACAGATTAAAGGTTCTGTGATTGTAATTTGATACAGATTTGGAGAAAAGGGTAGATAGAGCTTTGTGGCATGAGGCCAAAGCTAAAATCTTGTAACAAAGGACTGATTTGTATCTTTGAGATTGTATTCGAGAAGCTGTATTGATGATATATATAAGGAATTATGTGTTTATGCTTATGAATTGTCTCGTTACAATACTTATTTATGTTTGATAAGATCAATATGTTGTCTCTATTTACAAATATTTTCGCAACTTGATTTTCTGTATTTCTAGTTATGAATAAGTTGAGATCTTTTTTGTGGTTAGTCTATCTTGTGCAAGATCATGGTGAATCTTGAAAATTCTGGTAACCCACCTAAGTATTCTCCCTGCCCTTCCCTATATTTATTTCTTGGTTGTGCTTTGGGTGAGACTTCTTCTCTTCAGAGGAGATGAAAATGCCAGCGCTCTAGACTACTCGGTGGCTTTTGTTGGTAACCTGAGAAGGACCTTGGTTTGATCAATTCCGTGCCAACAATACCTAGCCAAAAATAAGAAGAACTTAATTAGACATGAGTTTTTTCATGTCCAAAGTGATCAACCAATCCACCATTATGCTTATCCTTCAATAGTTTGTCCCATGTTGACCTTTTTGTAATGCACAATTGACTACCTTGGAAAAACAATACCTCTTGAATCATATATTCCAACCAAGGACTTCTATGTCTACTCATCGGTTTCCCACATGCCTCACAAGCTTCTCCAAATTCTGGGTCTTCCTTGTACATGTCCTTGAGATGTTCAAATCCCAAAGTTCTCACTTAAAACTCCTAAAAAACCAAACACCTCCTGCTCAAATCATATGTAACTTTATTATCATTTCCACTAATATATTTAAGAATTATTAGGGACCTAACCCACCTAACCCCTCATGTATGTAGAATAATATATTTTCCATCTAATAAAAGCCTAATAATAAGGAAGAATAAGTCAAATGTAAGAATACCCAATAAAATCTTCCACTTCTATAAGATCTTCCTTTAGATTGTTCTTTTAGCAGATAGATTTGATATAAATAGGAGTTGAGGGTATGAGAAGTTTTTATCTTGAGAATTATTGTAATAGAGTGCTACTCTGTTGGAGGCTTCCCCCTCGAAGAGGCAAGTGAACATTGTTTCCTATAAATAAAGGTATTATTTTTGTGTTGTGGTTTCATCTATTTTATTGTTTTGTTGTTATTCTCTACAATATTTCTGCTTTCAGATACTATAATAGATCTAGTACCTTACAATTGGTATCAAAGAACTTTCCTTGGCATAAAATTATGGGTTATTTTTTTTTTCAGGGTAGAGAGGTATTCTGACGTCTTAAAGCTACAAATATATGTTGTCCAGTGCATAAATCCACGGTTGGGGAAGGATACACGTAGGAAATAAAATTGGTACTTAAGCGCACATTGTTGGCCACCCTTGTATCCCTTGTTGGTACCCCTTCTAGTGGTAGCTCATTAGAAAACACATGTATATGGATCGACCTAGATATCCTTAAGCCCTCCGTAGATAAATCGATCGGTCTCCTAACTGTTATAGTCCTACCGAGAACAACACTCAAGAAGATACTCTCTAGTACCTAGGTAGTTGGGTAGTCCAGTTAAGGTAACAATCTAGCCTCCTTAGTTGGGGCACTAAGATATTGGGTCATGTACTAGTATTGGACCCTAAACATATATCATAGAGTTATAGCAAAGGGAAAACCCTTGTTTGTAGAAACCCTAAATACCCTAACCCTTGGGATGGAAAAATAAATATAACAGACAAGATCTATTGTTATGCAACTTTACCTCATACATTCTGGTTGCAAAATTACTACACATTTTTCCCTATTAATAATTTGGGCCTTTCAACACTGTAGTATTTTTCAGTTCAGAGTATAACTTCGTAGGAGTAAAAAAATAAAAAATAAAAAAAATATTAAAAAAATATTTGAAAAACAAGTTTGGGGCCTTCCCACACCCTTATTTGAGATCTATCCCATTGGAATCCTCTTTTCATTGTAATTGCAATGATACCTATCATTTTTTAGCATTTTTTTCCTTTGGTCCCGACCCCCTTTCTGGCACCCCTACTTGGGACCTTTTACATTAGACTCCTCTTTTCGTCTTGATCACAGTGATACCTATAATTTCCTAGCCTTGTTTTTTTGTGGACCCACCCACCCTTTTCACCCACCTCTTCCTGTGTTTTATCCTCACCATGGCCAACACTCACAATGAAGACCTTGAAAATCACGTAGATACCCACATTGAGTCCAAAATTGACCACTTGGAAGAGGAATTGTAGAAGGACCTCAATTCCCACCTTGCCATCCAACTTGAATCCCATCTTGAATCTCAAATTGACTCATTTTCTACCAAGGTCCTGGAAACACTTCCCATTTATGGAATCCATTCCTCATTTGATCAACCTTCTAACCTCGAAGGTATTGCTTCCTCCAATTCCCAGTAGTTTCAATCCAACCCTTTTCATCATGATTTGCGTCTTCCACGAGTGGAAGTGAATAAATTTGATGGCTCGGATTCCACTAGTTGGGTCACTCGAATGGAACACTACTTCTCCTTGCATGTCATCACTGATCACTTGTCCAAACGTCATTACAGTGTCCTCTATTTGGATCCTAAACATTGGAAATGGTGTAAATTTTGTCACAAATCACGCCAAGGATATGTGGCTTGGACCCAATTTCTGGTTGAACTTTATGATCGCTTTGACACTGATACACACTCCCTTGGTCGTCTGACCAAATTGAAATAGTCATGCATAGTGGAAGAGTTTACAGCTGCATTTGAGAAATTATCTTTCAAAATAGAGGGAATGTCTATAATTTTTTTGGGGAATTCTTTATCAGTGGCCTTGAAGATGACATCCAAGCCCAAGTCCTCATGAATCACCCCCATACTTAGTTGGAAGCTACTTAACATTCCAAGGAATATCAACAAGTTGTTTTTTCCCAACACTACAAACTTCTTTCCCTTTGTTCCCTTGCCCTTCCACTCTTTCCCCTCATCCCACCCCTCTCAATATCCAAAAATTAACTAGAGAAGAAATGGTTGAATTCCAACTCAAAGATCTTTGCTATAATTGTGATGAAAAATATTTTTGGGGGCACAAGTGTAAGAAATTGAAGTTGTTCATGGCCATATTTGAGGATGTTGTTGAAGATGAGAATGAGGCTTCTCATGCAATGGAGATACCTGAGATATCTCCTATCGCTCTACCATCTGATCCATAAGAAGTTGAACCGGTCATTTCCTTGAATGCACTCACTAGCTTCTCTTCTCCCCAAACCCTTAAGCTAATTAGATACATGAAAAAATGGAAGGTCATCATCCTAATTGACAATGGTAGCACTTGTAATTTCATTCATCAATGAATCGCTCAAGAAACCCATTTCTATATCCATGTAGTCAACAATTTTAAAATCATGATTACCAATGGAGGTTCCATGAAATGTGTGGGGTGTTGGGAAAATGTGTGTCTCCAAATTGGATAGTACAACCTAAAATCTCATATGTTCATTATCGACATGGATGGTTGTGATATTGTGTTAGATGTCGAATTGTAACGCACTCTTGGTTCCATCCCCATGGATTTTAAGTAATTGTCCATGTAGTTACAATAGGATGGACAACATTATAAGTTTCAAGGCATCACAACAGGCTTCCATGAGATCATCAGTTCCCATCGAATGGAAAAGATCCTCAAAAAAGGTCATTTTGAAATTATTTCAAACCTCAATTCCATTCAAGTAGTTGAGACACCATATATGCATCCTGACCTCCAATCTATACTTTCCAAACACCAAACTATTTTTTCTATTTCCCTTGAAATTCCCCCTTCCTGCAGTATTCATGATCATTCCATTCCTCTAGTCACGACCAATATTCCTCCCAATGTCTACCCATATTGTCATCCCTTTGTTTGAAAGAATGAAAATGAGAAAATTGTTCAATAATTTATTGACACAGGTGTCATCCACCTTAGTACCAACCCCTATTCTTCTCATGTGGTCATGGTCCTAAAAAAAGAAGGCATGTGGTGCATGTGTCCCGATTTTCTTGCTCGCAAAAAAATCACCATCAAAGACAAGTTTCCCATTCCTGTCATTGATGATCTATTGGATGAATTGAGTGGTGCTCATTACTTTACTAAACTTGATCTTTGTTCTGGTTACCACCAGATACGTATGAAAAAGTTTGGCATTCGCAATACGACCTTTCTAACTCATGAGGGACACTATGATTTCTTCATCATGCCCTTTGGCCTATGTAATGCCCCCTCAAGTTTTCAAAGTCTCATGAATCATGCCTTCTGTCCTTTTCTCTGTAATTTTTTCTTAGTTGTATTTGATGATATTTTCATCTATAGTAAAACTTGGATAACACATCTTTCCCATGTGCATCAAGTTCTCCATATCCTTTCTCGGCACCAACTTTTTCTCAAATAATCTAAATGTGCCTTTGGAGACTCCGAAGTGGAGTATTTGGGTCATATTGTTAACAAGGATGGTGCAAGGGTGGATCCTAACAAAATTGAATTTATGTAGGATTGGCCTCTCCCCAAAACTCTCAAGAGTTTGCGTGGTTTTTGGGTTTAACAATCTATTATCGCAAATTTGTTAAGAACTATGGAGAAAGTGCAGCCCCTCTCGCTTCTCTCCTCAACAATAATGCTTCCAATTGGAATGTTGCAGCTTATCAATCATTCCATTCTTTGAAATAAGCTATGTGCACTACTCTTTTCTTAGATCTTCTTGAATTCAAAAAGACTTTTCTCCTGGAATGTGATGCATTCGGGAAAAGAATTGGTGCAGTACTTATGCAAGATGGAATACCTTTGGCATTCACAAGAAAACAATTGTCAGAGCACAATTAGGGCCAATCAATCTATGAAAAGGAAATGATGGTCATTTTGCATGTTGTGGATATATGGCATCCTTATCTATTAGGGAAACGCTTCCAAATTCAGACAGATCATCAGAGCCTCAAGTATTTTTTGGATCAACGACTTTCATCCTTGGAGCAACAAAAATGGGTGACCAAGCTAGTTGGATATGATTATTAGATCATTTACAAGAAAGGAAAAGACAATGTGGTTGCAGACGCTCTTTCAAGGAAATATTAAGATGAAGAGTCCCTATTTTCTCTATTTTTCATTGTACCATATTGGCTCCAAATTGTTCGTCAGGAATGGTTGCAAGATTTGAAACTGTCACATCTAATCCAACAATTGCAATACAATTCTATAGTTTCTCCAGAGTACTCTTGAAATAATGAAGATATTTTCTAGAAAGGTCGTATGTATTTAAGAAAATGGTCACAACTCAAGTCCATGGTGCTATCTAAGCTTCATGCTACACCCACATTTGGTCATTCTCGGTTTACCAAAACCTATGATAGGTTCAAATGTTATTTTTTTTGGGATGGTATGAAGTAGGATGTCTGCACCTTCGTGGTGGAATGTGATGTATGCCAATGCAACAAGGGATAAATAGACAAAGCCCTGGGAAAACTACAATCGCTTCCAATTCCACCCGCTATTTGGAGGGATATTTCTATGGATTTCATTATTGGCTTACCTAAATTGAGCAATACATCTATCATCATGGTGGTTGTTTATCTTCTTTTCAAATATTCTCATTTATGTTCTCTTCAACACGCATTCAATGTATCCACTATGGCTCAACTTTTCATGAATCATATCTTCAAGCTTCATGGCATGCCTCATTCCATTTTATCTGATGAAGATCCCACTTTCACTAGCAATTTTTGGAAAGAATTGTTTAGGCTACAGGGAATCCAATTACATCTCAACACAACATATCATCCCCAAAATGATGGTCAAGCTGAAGTTGTCAATAAGTGTTTGGAAACATATTTGAGGTGTTTTTCATCTGAGAGGAAAAATCAGTGGTCTCAATGGTCACCCCTTGTTGAATGGTGGTACAACACTTCTTACCATACAGATACTTGCATGAATCCTTTTGATGTAGTATATGGACAAAAACTTCCTTCATTTCTCTTAGACATGCATGGTATATCTAAGGTTCAAGTGGTCTACCAAAATCTTATAGTTCGAGAGGATATTCTTTGTACCATCAAAGAGAATTTTATCATGGCTCAGAATCGTATGAAGCAACAATCATATCAAGGTCGCTCAGAACATCATTTTGTTAAAGGAGACCAGGTGTTTCTTTGAATGCAACATTATAAGAAAAATTCAATCAAGGATGGACATTTTCATAAGTTTGTGCCCAAATTTTATGGTCCTTATATAGTTCTTAAGCGTGTGGAATAGGTGGCCTATTAGTCAAATTCACCCATTTATTCTAAGCTCCATCCTTTTTTTCATGTATCATGCTTAAAGAAGGTGATTGGAAGTAAGTTCCAAACTCAAAACAGTCTTCTCAAGTTGGATGAAGAATTCTCCATCTGGTTGCAACCACAAGTAGTCTTGGACCAGTGTGAGCGTCATCTCCACCAGTGCACCATCAAGGAAGTGTTATTACAGTGGAAATATACAACTCCAGCAGATGCCACATGGGAGCCAACTACCATTCTACAACAATTTCCTCATCTCAATCCTTGAGGACAAGATTTTTTTTAAAGGTGGTGGGCATGTTACGGACCTTACCTCCCTAAACCCTCACCTAGGTAAAATAACATATTTTCCATGTAATAAATAACTAGTAATAAGGAAGAATAAGTCAAATGTAAGAAGACCTAACAAAATCTTCCTCTTCTAAAATATCTTCCTCAAGATTGTTCTTTTGCTATATAGATTTAGTATAAATAGGAATCGAGGGTATGAGATTTTTTTTTCTTGAGAATTGTTGTAATAGAGCGTTTCTCTGCTGGAGGTTTCCCCCACGAAGAGGCAATTGAACATTGTTTACTATCAATAAAGGTATTATTTTGGTGTTGTGGTTTCATTTATTATATTGTTCTCCTGTTATACTCTGTAATATTTTTGTTTTCATCTATTATCATATATATGGTACCTTACAAGAAAATAACCAATAGGATTTTCATCTTGACTTAGAATAGGACCAATGGCCATTCCACTAGCATCACATTTGACTTGGAAATGTTTATGAAAAACTGGTAGGACTAAAATAAGGTGTTTTGAAATCTTTTCTTTCAGTAGTTTGAATCATCTTTCATATTATGTTGTCCACCTAAATGGTTGATGTTCCTTCTTAGTAGTCTTAATCATTGGAGCACATATAATACTAAAATTTATGATAAATTTCCTATAAAAACTTGTTAATGCATGAAAGATTCTCACCTCACAAATATTCCTTGGTAAGTCCACTCCTTGATTGATTTCACCTTTTATGGATCCATCTTCAATCCATCATGAGATATTACAAATCCTAAATAGAACAACTCTATTTTCATGAAGGAACATTTATTCAAATTTATTAAAATCTTCTCCTGCTGCAATTTATTTAACACCAATTTAAAAAACCTTAAATGTTCTTCCTTTTTTCTGATGTAAAAAAGAACATCATCTAGATAAACAATTAAAAATTTGCGAATAAAATATTTTATGACTTCATTCATGAGCCTCATGAATGTACTAGGTGCATTAGTGAAGCCAAAAGGCATGAGAAGCCACTCATACAACCCATCATTAGTTTTAAAGGTTTTCTTCCACTCATCTCCCTCTCTCATCCTAATTTGATGATATCCACACTTTAAGTCTATTTTTGAAAAATAATTTTCCCCACTCAAGAAGTCCATTAAATCATCCATACGAGGTAAAGGAAATCTATACCTGATGGTAATATTATTGATTTCTCTCGATTCAGTACACATTCTCCAACCTCCATCCTTATTTGGACTCAAAACAATAGGCACAAAACAAAGACTTAAGCTCTCTCTAATTAATCATGTATCCAACAACTCTTGAATCTGATTTCTGATCTCTTCATTCTCCTTGGGTGTCATCCTGTAGGATGCCTTGTTAGGTAGAGTTTCTCGAGATTAATTATATGTGATGGCTAATCCTTCTTATGGGTGGTAAGGCATTAGGAAACTCATCACCAAAAATATCATCAAATTCTTCTAATAACACTTGAATTTCAGCAGGTCAATCATTCAAATTTGTATTGGTAAGTACTACTCTAGGCTTACCAATCAAAGAAAATTGTACCTCATCTTCTTTCTTTATTTCCTACAACAACTCCTTTCAAATCATCAACATCACACTTAGACCAACTTCTTCCTTAGTTCTTTTATCTTTAAGTGGAAATAACACATTGCTTTGTCCATCCTTTTCATGAGTGTAAATGTTTCTTATTTCATCATGAATAGATTTCCTAGATCATACTACCATGGTCTTCCCAATAGAATATGGAAAACACCCATTGTCATTGTATCACATAATATTTCATTCTTATAACTACCAATCTAAATTTCAAATTTACATTGTTCACTTACAAAAATATGGTGTCCTTTCTACAACCAAGATACTTTGTAAGGAGTGGTATGTGCCACCTTTTGCAATCCCAATTTCCTCAGCATCTCTGTAGAAACCATATTTTTTTTGTTTCCACTATCAGTGACCATGTTGCAACACTTCCCTCTTGATCTGCACATTTTCCTAAACAAACTTTTCCTCTGTGTTGGCTCGTGCACTTCTTTCTCTGCTTTCACTATAACTCTTTTCAACATTAGTGATTCACCCATCTCATGAGATTCCACTTTTACCTATGCATTCATTGTATCTTCTTTAGATTGTAAAATTTGAGCTCATCGTTGGTGTATTGACATGTTCTCAGGAAAACCTCAAGACATATGTCATGTTTTCCAACTTGTGTAACATCTGATTTCTCCACCCCTTCCTTTGAGACTCGAGAAAAACATTATTCCTCTTGAGTCTCCTCCTCTTGTTGATTGACTTCTTTAACTTCTTTCTTCTTTTGAAGGTTCAAATATTCCTCTATTAGATTGTCCTTTGCCTCTTGCTGGACTCGTTCCTCTGTTTCTTTGGCTCTACCTTCTAGCCAACTTCTCTTCTTCCTTCAAAGTTGCTTGGTATGCATCCTCAACAATTCTTAGGGAAAAAGGGTTAATTTCATCTTGAATCACATATCTCAAACCACTTATGTATATAGAAATATTCTCATAATATTCCTCAATATAACCAACTCTAATGTTCAACCTATAGAATTCATTTGTGTATTATTTTACTATCATAGTTTTCTGTCTAAGATTTTGCAATTTCCTAAACAAATTCAGTTGGTAATCCTTAGGCATGAACTTAGCTTGAAATTTCTCCACTATTCTTTCCCAACTTCTTATCTTACCCTTTCCTTTCCCTCTCATGTCATCCTACAACTCATCCCACCATAAGGTTGCATGTCCTTTTAATCTTCTCACTACATATTTCATTTTATTCTCCTCTTCCACATATTCATAATCAAAGTATTTGTCCATGGTATTTATCCAATGAAGTAACTCATCAACATAAAATTACCTTCATACATGGGAACTTCCATTTTGGTTCTGGATCCAACCTTTGTGTCCAATATTACTAGTTGTTCCTCTATTGTGTGACCTCCTGGTGATCCTTCTTCTTCCTCTTCAGAGCTTGTATCTTCACTCTCATTGGCATCTCCTGTGTCAGGTTCCCTTCTCTGCATTGTTTCCATGGCTTCCATCCTTTCTTAGATGCACCTCAACTCCAATCGTAACTCATCAATTAAAACATTCCTATCTCATCCTCCTTGTCTGGATGACATACCTATTGATGGGCATAAATGACGCACCGTCAACTGGAAGGTCAAATCAAGAACGGGGTTGTCTAATTAACCAAAGTTGTTTGGAATGAAATGAACCGGTGGGTTTAATGTCTCTGTTAAACAACTAAAGTCCTAAAAATGATAAAATAATTAAACTAATCTAAGACTATTATACTAAGAATATAATTTTACTAATTATATGTGTTCAAATAGAAACATGAATATGTACAAATGATTATAAACATTGTATATACAACTTGAAAGGTTTACTTGAAATCTTGTGAAATGCATGTTCTTAAAAGTGTTTCTAAATGAGACAAAGAAAGCACATAAATCTTTTTGTTTTCTTTTTTAATGTTCAAAGATTTAAAACTAATAAATACTAAGAAAATACAATCGAAACAACAATACATAAACAGTCAAAGCTAATTCATGCAATCATCATAGCATTAATAGATAATTTAACTAAATAACACACAGACTAACCTATAACTGACCAATGAAACTGAGCTTATCTTTCTATATCGTTCGAGCTTCTACTTGTCCTACATGTGAGGGAAACCTGTGACAAAACAAAACTACTACTTTCTATAATAAATTCAAAGAAGCATTTAATGTGTTGGAGTGAGAATAAAACAAAATAATAACAGATTAAAAATCCTATGATCTTATGATAATCAATATTTAAGAACGAGTGAAAACTCAATTCTGAGTATTGATATTATCCATCATTTAACATTAGGAATAAATCAATAATAATCAAATGACAAATTGATCATAGATACAAAATGGAATCACAAATTATGGACAACATATAAATACTTAACAATATGAAACATCATATGATGACAAGGCTAAAGTTGATGACAAGGCAATAGAAGAATATAATGGAATAAGCATCACACAGGTCTAAAGCCGACGATGAATAATTTTCCCATATCAATTCCCAAAATCACATGTCCATACTGTATCCCAACAAAAGTTGTCTTTACTACTAASAACAATCACTATTTAAACTAGTCTTGGATTAACAACCTCTTATCATGCAAGATAGAGGGTAATCCCAAAAAAATAGATTTCCTTACAAAAATAGTACAACAGGGAACCACTCCTATAGGAGTTTGTTTTTCAAAATTRATTACATAATGGCATAGTTTTATCAAACAGAAAGGAAACTACTAAACTATACATTGTATAATCCATGATGGCTTCTCCTTGTAAATAACACCATAATTATTATTTTCCTGTAAATGACAAAACGAAATTGACTTTTAGAAAATAATACAAACTGACATTTAGAAATAAATTGGATACAGGATCGCGAGATTTTGTAGCTAGTCTTATATTAACAAAGAAAATCAAAATAAATCTTCCTATTTGACTTTTATAACAGAATAAAATCAAACAAAAACAAAACCACTTTTACCATTCTAGAAATTAGAAAGTGAAGGGTCAAATAATTCTGAGTTAATGATGGCATTGAAATTGGTTGCATTTTTTATGATCACACTATTGGTTCTTTTGGTCCTTTTACTTGCCTGATCTACACATGCCTTCAACACTTGATTTTATCGTTCAAGCAAATAATTTCGAGCTACCAAATGTTTTAATTGTGCCTGTAAATATGGTATGTCCCTGTAGTAGCATTCTACCCAGTCCAGACAATTTTCACAGTGTACCAGTGCTATATCAGGTTGCGGTTGAGTGTACCCAGCAATGGGTGCTTCGGTTTTTCCTATAGCTTGTTTCAAATCATGGTCTATTCCAACAAAGACCTTTTGGTATTTTAGAAACAGAGGTAGTTTAGAAAAAAAAATGTATTGTGTAGATTCTCTAACTATTTATTTTCCGAGACCCTAGTTATCCACATCTTCTCGGGAATGGAAATCATTGATCTCATCATCAGTTAAGTGATCATCGACCTTGATCACCGAGATCGAGCTCAGATGATCCTGCTGTTGATTTCTCAGACTCCTGGAAATTAGCCCACCTTGTCTTTTGTTTATGAAACGTAGGTATGAGTTGCCCTGTTTCTTCTTCTTATGATTTTTCTTAATAGTTGGTTTTTCATGCAAACCCCGAGTCATCTCAATAGCAGGAGTAGGAGAAACCTTCTTCTTCAATACATCCACTACCTCTTCTAATGTTTTCTTGGGTATTTTACCTAGAGGGTATTGCATAGGAATAGAAATGGGTTCAATGAGCTCATGGTCTCTATGTGAATTGACACCTTGAATTTCAGTCGTAGGGTTACAAGGATTGGGATTTATATTTGAATGTAGAGGTGATTTCATTGTGCTCTTGGGTAGGGAAAATTGTTTCGACAAGGAAGTCTTCCTAAATGTCCCCAATTTGAGATAGATGCGACAGAAGAAAGATTCATATAAGCCCATGGTGAAAGAGGCTAGACATAGGGTTTAAACTTTGTTTCTTATAATGCTTTGACATCTTTTGCAGGATCAACAACAAAGAAAATGCCATGTTTATCTTAAGCCCTAGGAACAAAATCAACAATTGGATATGATACAAAAACACTAAACCATACCTACCCTCGCACATTATAAATTGTTTCAGAATCAGAAGGAGGCCATGCCATCGAGGATTCAAGAGGGTAATAGGAGTACCTAAGGGAAACATGTTGATTTCCTAGAGATCATGAACAGGCTCCAAGGCATGCCTTCTAGCTTGGTGTTTTTGAACCATTTTTCACCTTCTTGTGACAGTCTTGTTTCTCGGGATATAGAGTCCTTTGTGACCTCCAATTGCAGATCCCCAACTCTGGCTCTAAATCCATCAAATGTTTGAGCAAAATCTTGTGCAACCACCAGGTTATAACCTCGAATTTGCGGATGAAAATATCCCAACCGTGTGCCTGTAAATCATTTAAGAAATCATTGTGGGTGAGAAGGTCCTGAGAGCCATTAGGTTAAATTCAAACCATGGGGGACATGGTTGCTATAAAACAGATCCATTAAATACTATGAGATGGAGGCTTCGTCTTCCAATACACAAATAACAAGGAGAGGTCCGTGAAAATCGAAATGGCCTGATACCTACAAACTTGGGAGGCTGTCATGTTTGATAATTTAAGTTTGGACTGACAGAAAACTAGAGGATGTGCAGGCTCGAGAACCATTATTCATAATGAATATTAAACCCCAACCATTATCAGCTGCCTATTCAAATAATGAATGAAAGCCTTAAATGTTCAGGACAATAGGATGATGTGTATTTGTGAGTACATCAGTCCTGTACCAGGTTGATATGAAAGTGATATGACTGGTAAGAGAAAGGAACACATTTCAAATGTTAATCCAAGGTTGTGCACGATTAGGCATATCAAGAATTAAAACCATATAATCAACCATAGATATGATCAAATCATATTTCCCATAGTGCATAAAAATGTGGCAGTGAATTAATCAATAAGCTTATAAAACTTAAAACTTATAAACATATAGGTCCCCTTAAGGTGTAATCTCTTTGGTAAAAGAAAAGAAGTAATCACAAACTGCAGAATGATTACCCAAGCCAAGTTTTTGTTTCAATTTAATGCTTTCACTCATGAAATTTAAACAAAGAAAATGAAAAAATCAAATAATAAGGTACCCTAATAAATCTCCTTGAGGCCAAAAGACAAAAATGTTTATAAATGTAAGGAGGAGGTAGCTACATAAAGATTTTATCTCTTTGTGATGACTTTTAATTATGATAAAATTTGACATAATGGGTGGCTTCCATCAATGGTGACACACTGGGCGAAGCAATTATCTCTGCATCACCAAAAAATTATATCAAGGGCACAGATGGAATAAATTTTAGAGACATTTAACGCTAGATCAAGCATTTTGATAATAACTCAGAAATCAGTACAGTCATAGCATTGGATGTATTTTTGTTCAAAAATGTAATCTGGTATCTTATTTGGACTACAGGTGTATCAATGTTTATACAGATGAATTCGATACCATTGACAAGGCTACTATTGCTAGAAGGTGTCCATAGCCTCGGCATGGATGTCATTTAACCCACTCTATTACCTTTGTCATGACCAAGAGTCATCCATTCATGATAAAAACATCTTCATACTTTATCAAATTAAAATACATATCTGAGGATCGTCTTAAACCCAACATTGCTTCGTTTCCAACAGGTCTGTTTAGTGCCCCGATGAAGTTTCCTTGGTATCATGTGTGCATTTACCCGCTGCTAGCAGGCATGTTCAATGTCCCAATGAGTTTACATATAATTTCCACACATTATAGTTCTTCCAACTCTCTAAACATTTCCAGAAAATGCATGATATTCAAGAGAGAGGGGTGATACTGAAAATCTCATAGTGTGGTAATGAAAAGATTGATCATTTAAGAATCATTTTTCTGTTCTGATGAATTTCATCATGATTTGGAAAATTAGATTTTTGTTAGGAAATTATCTCTAGGATGGGGAAGCACAATTGAGTTGTCCTCATTAAAACATGGACGATGTTAGAAGTTTGTTAAGGATAATTGCGTATTCCTATAATTTTAATGAGAAACTAGAAACATTGATTGCACAAAAACTTACTTATGTCAATCTGAGTTTGTCATTTACTATCCAGGTTCTTGAAATGTTATCAACTACTGCTAATGAATAATAATTTTGATTCCCTTCAACAAATGAATGGTGATTCATATATGATTATTTAGAAAACAAATCAAAATCAAGCAAAATGAAAAGAACCAAAATCAAACAGAAAAGAAAATTAAAAAATATTTACAAGAGGGTGGATAAAAAATCATCAAGAAAAATACCTCTTGATAGCATGTTCGTTCACTAGGAAAGTGTTTGACTATCCCTCCAAGTTATGCAGATGAAAAGAGGCAGGACCCAATTTTTCATAAATTAAAAACGGTCCAACCATAGGTTTTGGAACTTGGTATGTTGACCCTTACCCTCATGTGATTTGTCCCACTTGAGAACCAAATCCCCAACATCAAAATTCCTATCAAAAGATGAACTTGCATCAAACCAACTCTTCACAATTTGTTGTTCAAGTTTCTTCTTTGCTTATGTTCTCACCTCTTCTAGTTTTAATAAAGCATTAATCTAGTTTTCTAGAGGAGGACATTATTCTTCTTAAGATTTCTGCGATAATTGCAGAGAAGGAAGCAATACATAAGGGGGGAGGATGGATTCTATTTCGTAGACGAGGAAAAAAAGAGAATTAACAATGGAGGCTTTTGGATTCATCCTATCATCCCAAAGTTCTTTGTACAATGTGTTGTGCCAATTCTTGTGTTTTTTTTTAAATTTCATTTTTATAATCTTGATTAAATTCTTATTTGTCGACTTGGATAGACCATTCCCTTGAGGGTAGTAGCTAGAAGAATACTTCATTTTAATCCCTTTTTATAGAAAAAAAACATTCATATCAAGGGACGAAAAATAAGAGGCGTTGTCAAAAACCAGACATTCAGGAATTCTGCATCGAGTGATTATATGGGAATTCAGAAAAGACACTACCTGATTGGTGTTGACCACTTTTAAAGGTAAAGCTTCAGACCATATTGTAAAATAGTCTATTTCCGTGAGAATTTACTTGTGCTATTGCGAGGAAGGGGGATTTATTGGTCCTATAATGTTTAGGCCCCATTGCTGAAAAGGTGCATCTACAGTAACAGGTTAGAAAGGAAAAGATGCATTTTTCACCCGTCTTGCAGCCTTTTGATAGATTACACACTTGCGGGATAGTGCATGGGAATATTTAAACAAGGTAGGCCAATAGTATCCATCCCTTAGAATTTTTTGGGCAGTGGTATCTCCACCAAAATGACCACCGACATCACCAAAACGAAGTTCAACCAACACTATTTCAGACTCCTCTTTTTCCAAACAACACAGAAAAACACCATCAAAGTTCTTTCTAAATAATATATCATTGATTAAACAAAAAGATGCATATTTAAGCCTAAGTGATCTTCTGTTTTTGGGATCAATATTGCAAGGAGAAGATCCATGCATTAAATAAAACCTAATTTTATCATACCAAGAATCAGGTGTAGTTTGTGCACAATTGATCTATTTTTCGTTATGTTGATTTACAGTTGATGTGTTTATTTGACTTTATAATTCCTCAACTGAATCAAACACTAGTTTACACATGCCTTGACCTCTAACAATTTGGGTAGGGGTTATTTCAAGATCATATTCCTGTAGTGATGTCATCCAATTTTCCCTTTTCTCACCCATCTCTTTTTTTACTAACAGGTTTCTCACAACGGAGTACAGAACGACAACTTTGGTCTTGGATTTCAACAGATAAGACCTGAAGTGCTTCACTGATTTAAAAAAAATATATTCTTGTTGATCTACAGTGGCTTAATTAATTTCTTCTCCTTTAAAAGTAGATCTCATGAAGGCAATGGGTATCTCATTGCTTTCAACATTTTTATGTGTAAGCACAGCAAAATAGGATCTGTCAAATGTGAAAGTGTAAAGAGTGAAATCCTGAGAAAAATTGGGACTCATTAGGGAAGGTGCTTCTATTATTTTTTTTCTAATTAAATCGAAAGACTGACTTTCTTGTGGTCCCCATTGGTACAAAACATCCTATTTAATTAGATTTTGTAGAGGTCTAACCATTTCTGAAAAACTCGAGACAAATCATCTGACAAAATTGATCTTGCCCAAAAAGGATTGCATGGCCTTTTTGAAAGAAGGAGGAGGAATTTTGGT
Source organism: Picea engelmannii (assembly GCA_009831015.1). Lineage (NCBI taxonomy): Eukaryota > Viridiplantae > Streptophyta > Pinopsida > Pinales > Pinaceae > Picea > Picea engelmannii. The sequence goes on from ML814659.1 coordinate 31,990, forward strand.
AATGGCTTGGGTTCTCTCGGGATCAATAATCATTTTATCCTTAGACACAATAAACCCAAGAAGTTTGTCTTTCTCTACTAAAAAAACTGATTTTTTGGGATTGAGAGATATGCCAAACTTGCGGCATCATTCCAAGACAACCCTAACGTGGGACAAGTGATATTTCTTGTTTTTTGAAAAGATAATGACATCATCAAGATAGACCAGAAATGATTGGTTGATGAGGCCATAGAAAGAAATAGCAATTGCTCTATGGAAAGTGGCACCGACATTTATCAGTCTAAAAGGCATTTTCCTATAGGCGTAAGTACCCCACGGGGTACAAAAGGTGGTTTTAAGCTGGTCCAAAGGAGACATAAGGACCTGGTTGTATCCCAAAAAACCATCTAATAAAGATAGTCTATTGAAACCAGACACCTGTTGTAGAATTTATTCCATTGGAGGAACAAGGTAATTGTCTTTATCAGATGCTCGGTTTAAATTTCCAAAATCAACACAAAGTTGAATTTCACCACTTTTCTTCCTTACAGGGACTAAGTTAGATACCCATTGAGTGTGCCTAACCAAAAAATTTATATTTGCAGTTGGTAATTTATTCAGCTCCTTTTTAACGGTAGGTTCCAATTTAGGAACCAAAAAAATTATCTTTGCAGTTAGTAATTTATTCAGCTCCTTTTTAATGATAGGTTCCAATTTAGGATGCATTTTCCTCAATTTCTGTTGAAAAGGCTGGATATGGGCTTTCATAGGGATTATATGAAGTATGATGTTCGGATCAAAAATTTCCAGGTCGTCGTACGTCCAAGCAATTACAACTTTAAATTCTTTAAATAATTTTATGAAAGTGGATCTTTCTTGCTCCGAACATCCCTTTCCTAGATTAATAATTTGACAATTATCTCTTGTTCCTAAATTAACAGTTTCATAGATCAAAGAGGAACTGTTAGTTTTGCAATTGACTACCCCTCTAAACTTGTCATGCAAGTCATAAAATTTCTCTAATCTCACAAAAAAATTGGGGATAGAGTTTACCAGCTCAGACGTCGATTCAAGGGATCGAGGATTAGATATTACCATGAAGTCTCAGAGATTCTCGTCGTGAGTGCCTTCATCAATAACTACATCTTGGAAGGTGTCTTCCATATAGAGAAAGTTGATGATCTGTTGGTTATCATCAAATTCTCTCCAATTTGTGATGTTGTCTAGAATTGATGGCCTAAATAACAATTCAATCAAAAATGTGTTAGGAGAAAAACCTTCAGTGGAAAACAATTTAGAAGCAACATTGGCTAGTAGATCAACTTCTGAGTTACTCATCCTAGGAATAGAATTTATATTAAATTCTAGAAATTTATGCATTAAGATCCATACCTCGGTTTGGTAAGGCTTCAGATGCAATGAGAAGTAGTGTATTTTGTTTCTTATCTATTTGACTACGATTTTTGAATCACCAAATACTACTAGATTTTGCACATCCATGTCTAGTGCTTTACGAAGTCCCTGAAGAAGTGCTTTGTATTCGACTGTGTTGTTAGTACATTCAAACTCTAATCAACGAGCAATACAAATTTTATTACCTATAGGGTCGATGAGTACATAGCCGGCACCTGCCCCTTCTCGGGATTTGGATCCATCAAAATATAGGGACCAGATTTGTGCGTCATTAGCAATATTTTTCGTATTCGGTAGAACTGGTGCCTGAGTATAGGTTGTTACTTCAGGTTCTTGTTTTGGATCAGTGATAGAGGAAATTCAAGTCATGAAGTTACCAAAAAAGGTATTCATTCCCTGTGTTTCAATCGAATTTTTGGTGGTAACAAAAGGCTCACCTGGATCGTTCAGATCTATCATGGTATGCTTAAGATAACATTCTCTGTTTATTCTGATCTTATTGGGTTGTCCATTTTCAGGCATCCACAAATGAGACCAGTCTGTAGCGAAATAACCATGTAGCTGTTCTGACCAATCTCTGCTTAAAAACATTCCATAAACTTTAGGAATGTCAACAACGATAATATCAATTATTTGATGAACTTTGGAATTAGACGATAATATAATCAACACATTTTTAAGTTCACCGATCACTTTAACATTCGTTTGATCTAGCTGAATAATTTTTAGATCAAAAGGTTTTATTTTGCATTAATTTTATGGCATACAGACAAAGGCATCACATTTGATGATGCACCCAAGTCAACCATGCAATTATGTACATTCCTATTAAAAATCTCAAAAGTCAGTAAAAAAGGGGTCACATTTTTTCATGAGGAAACAACGGAATTCTGTTGAATTTTTACTTTTGTTCCTGAAACAGTTTTATCTAGGTTTCCTATAGTGTTTTCTGTTGAGTCCCTTTTGTCTTGATGTTCAGATGTTTTTTTAGTTGGGACATTTTTAGCTGCGTTTAAGTCAATTTCTGCTGATCTTTTGTTGATAACATCATTCTTTTTACTGTTTTCAGTGATGCTTTGAAGCATTTTCTGCAAAATAAGAGGAAATTTCAGCAATTCAAAAACACAAATATTCGACCTTAATTTTTTCAGATCTTCAATTAAATCATACTCTAAAACTGGGGCAGTCAGGATTTGTCTAGTTTCAGTTTGCTTTGGTTGTTTTGGTAACACATTTTTACTTGTTTCGGGTGTGGGCTTGATTTGTGTTTTGCTTCTAGTATTATAGGGGTGAACAGTTTCAAAATTCTCTTGGAAAATATTGTCTGACAAGTGCCCAAAAAGGGAAGGAGATGAGTCCTCCTCTTCTGGTACCTCTTCCTCAACTGTATCATCATAATTTTCAGGAGGAACAGAAACAAAATTGTCATGTGCTTCTAATATTGTTTGCAAAGCATATTGTAAACTTTCAAAATTTAGACCTTTTGTGGTCGGTTTTGACCGGTTTGGAGGGAAAGGTCTTCTAAAAAGAGGTTTGAAACTTCCTTTGCTTGTAGATGCCTCCTCGACAGATCTTTTCAAGTCAACAACTTGATTGGACAGTTTCTGGAAAGATTTCTAGAAGATCTCCAAGTCTAATGTTTCTTGTTGATTTTTAGGTTGAGGAGGTCTAGTGAGAATTTATATTTTCTTCTTGGATTTAGAAGTCGTTTCAACTTCACTACTTAGATTATCTTTTAAGCTCAATATATCTTTCTCAATTTGACTTGCCTCCTCAAATGCTTCTAACAATGTGTTCTTTTGAACCTTTTAACCCATATGGCTACGTTGTTATGCAGGGCCTTAGTATAATATGAAACAATTAGGATTTTTACAGGCATCGAATCTATAGGGATTTTTTTTTTAGTGTTAAAAATATTTGGCTAAAGTCTTTCACTTTTTCTTTAGGGATCATTTTTAAACTATATAGTTCCATAACCAAGACTTTCAGAGATTTATCATCTCCAAATTTTCCAGAAAACAAGTTTCAAACTTGTCCCAAGAGACAATGGTCTGAGGTTGTTGAGAAAAGTACCAGGTTGAGGCATTTCCCTCAAAAGTATAAGGAAATAATCTTCATACTGCATCTTTGTGTTCGACACTCCAGATTCTAATGGCTAGCATAAATTTCTTGATATGATCCTTAGTTGATTTCTTTGAATCTGGATCAAATTTAGGTAGCCATTTCTCCAGATGTTTAGGTAGTGGGTGTTGGGGTCCAGGTACATCCATGACATCTTGATCGAACCAAGGTCTGGCAAAATTATTTTGGTTTACCATGGGAGTTGGTGGAGTTGAAGGTTGAGATGGTTCATATGAAGAACTGCCTTCATCTGAGGATTCACCTCCTGAAGAAGGTGGAGAAGAACTAGGTGGGGATTGTGGAATATCGGATCCTCCAACACGAAGGATAATTGCTTCAGTAGGATTGGTAGTATTTCCACCTAAATGGTTTTCGAGCAGACCGGTGCCTTAAAGTTGTTCTTGAAGATTTGTAAAGTCAAGAGGTTCATTGAGTTGTCTACCAGGTTTTCTAATATAGGATAAGGCACTTTGAGTTCTTATAAGTGACTGGCGAACAATTTCTTGAATGCCAATCCCTTGAGGGAGTGGTGTCATTGGTTCGATAGAAATATCGGGGTTATTGTTTGAGGTAGTTGTTGTTTCAAGTGTAACGTTTGTGTTGGAGCGACTACGCGTTACGAAAGGTGTGAGTGTGTGGGGGAGTCTTATGACCTCCATGTGCCATCAATTAGTTTCAGGCCCTTCTTCTAACACCATTTTTTGATGGGTGTAAATGATGCACCATCAATTGGAAGTTAAAATCCAGACCGAGGTTGTCTAATTAACTCAAGTTGTTTGGAATGAAATGACCCGACGGGTTTAATGGATATGTTAGCCAACTAAATTCCTAAAAATGATAAAATAAATAAACTAATCTAAGGCTATGATACTAAGAATATAAGTTTACAAATTACAACTGTTCAAATAGAAACATGAATATGTAAAAATGATTATAAACAATGTATATATAGCTTGCAAGGTTTACTTGAAATCTTCCGAAATGAATGTTCTTAAAAGTGTTTCTAAACAAGATAAATAAAACACATAAATCTTTTTGTTTTATTTTTGAATGTTAAAAGATTTAAAACTAATAAGTACTAAGAAAATACAATTGAAACAACGATACATAAACAGTCAAAGCTAATTCATGCAATCATCATTTCATTCATAAATAATTTAACTAAATAACACACAGACTAACCTATAACTAATCAGCGAAACTAAGCTTATTTTTTTGTACCATTCGAGCTCCTACTTGTCTTGCATGTGAGGAAAACCTGTGACAAAACAAAACTAGTAATTTCTAGAATAAATTCAAAGAAGCGTTTAATGTGTTGGAGCAAGAATAGAACAAAATAATAACTCATTAAAAATCCTATGATCTTATGATAATCAATATTTAAGAACAAGTGAAAACTCAATTCTAAGTATCAATATTATCCATCATTTAACATTAGGTATAAATCAATAATAATCAAATGACAGATTGATCATAGATACAAAATGGAATAACAAATTATGGACAACATCTAAATACTTAACAATATGAAACACCATATGATGACAAGGCTAAAGCTGCATCAAACATAATAATATCTCATAAGACCGAGGCAATAGAAGAACATAATGGAATAAGAATCACACATGTCTAAATACGATGGTGAATAAATTTCCCATATCAGTTCCCAAAATGACATGTCCATATTGTATCCCAACAAAAGTTGTCTTTACTACTAACAACAATCACTATTTAAACTAGTCTTGGATTGACAACCTCTTATCATGAAAGATAGAGGGTAATCCCAAAAAAATAGATTGTCTCCTCCTGTAGGAGTTTGTGTTTCAAAATTAATTACATAATGGCATAACTTTATCAAACAGAAAATAAATTACCAAACTATACAACGTATAATCCATGATGACTTCTCCTTGTGAATAGCATCGTAATTATTATTTTCCTGTAAATGACAAAACATTTTTTTTTTTAGAAAATAATACAAACTAACATTTAGAAATAGACTGGATACAGAATTGTGATATTTTGTAGATAGTCTTATATTAACAAAGAAAATCAAAATAAATCTTCCTGTTTGACTTTTATAATAGAAAAAATCAAAGAAAAACAAAACCACTTTTACCATTCTAAAAATTAGACAATGAAGGGTCGGATAATTCTAAGTAGTTTAGAAACAAAGGTAGTTTAGAAACAAAATCATATTGTGTAGCTTCGCTAATGATTTCATTTCTGAGACCCTGGTTAACCACATCTTCTCGGGCAAGGAAATCATTGATCTCGTCGTCAGTTAAGTGATCATTGACCTCGATCACTGAGAACGAGCTCAGATGATCCTGTTGTTGATTTCTCAGACTCCTGGAAATTAGCCTGCCTTGTCTTTTGTTTATGAAACTCAGGTCTGATTTAACTTGTTTATTCTTCTTACGATTTTTCTTAACAGTTGGTTTTTCATGCAAACCCTGAGTCAGCTCAATAGTAGGAGCAGGAGAAACCTTCTCCTTCAATACCACCACCACCTCTTCTAACGATTTCTTGGGTACAAAATTATATCGGGGTTTTTTACCTAGAGAGTCTTGCATAGCAACATAAATGGGTTCAATGAGCTCACAGTATCTATGTGAATCGACACCTTGAATTTTAGTCATAGGGTTACAAGGATTGGGATTTATATTTTAATGTAGAGGCGAGTTCATTGTGCTCTTAGGTAGGGAAAATTTTGACACAAGAAGTCTTCCAAAGTGTCCCCAATTTGAGCCAGATGCGACAACAGCAAGATTCGTATAAGCACATGGTGAAAGAGGCTAGACAGAGGGTTTAAAGTCTGTTTCTTATTATGCTTTGACATCTTATGCAGGCTCAACAACAAATAAAATGGCATGTTTATCTTAAACCCTAGGAACAACATCAACAGTCAGATATGATACAAAAACACTAAACCATACCTACCATTGCACGTTATAAACTGTTTCAGAATCAGAAGGAGGTCATTCCATCGAGGTTTCAAGAGGGTAATAGGAGTACCTTTAGGGCAGCATGTCGATTTCCTAGAGATCATGAACAGGCTCCAAGGCACGCCTTCTAGCTTGGCATTTTCGAACCATTTTTCTCCTTCCTGTGACCTTCCTGTTTCTTGGGCTATAGAGTCCTATGTGACCTCCAATTACAAATCCCCAACTTTGGTTCTAAATCCATCAAATGTTTGAGCAAAATCATGTGTGACCGCCAGGTTATAACCTTCGAATTTTCGGATGAAAATATCCCAACCGTGCACCTGTAAATCGTTTAAGGCATCGTCATGGGCAAGAAGTGCCTGAGATCCATTAAGTTTAATTTGAACCACAAGGTCCATGATTGTTATCAAACAGACCCAGTAAATACCATGATATGGAGGCTTCATCTTCCAATAGACAAATAACAAGGAGAGGTCTATGAAAACCGAAACAGTCCGATACCTACGAACTTGGGAGGTTGTCATGTTTGATAATTTAATTTTGGAGTGACAGAAAACTAGAGGACGTACAGGCTCAAGAACCATTATGCATAATGAAGATTAAACCCCAACCATTATCAACTGCCTATTCGAATAATGAATGAAAGCCTTAAATGTTTAGGACAATAGGATGATGTGTATTTGTGAGTACATCAGTCCTGTACCAGGTTGATATGAAAGCGATATGACTGGTAAGAGAAAGGAACACATTTCAAATGTTAATCCAAGGTTGTGCGCGATTAGGCATATCAAGAATTAAAACCATATAATCATTCATAGATATGATCAAATCATATTTCCCATAGTGCATAAAAATGTGGCAGTGGATTAATCAATAAGCTTATAAAACTTAAAACTTATAAACATATAGGTCCCCTTAAGGTGTAATCTCTTTGGTAAAAGAAAATAAGAAATCACAAACTGCAAAATGATTACCCAAGCCAAGTTTTTGTTTCAATTTCATGCTTGCAGGCATGAAATTTAAACAAAGCAAACAAAAATAAATACAAAAAACTGATATAATAAGCTAGCCCAATAAATCTCCTTGAGGCCAAAAGATAGAAACGTTAATAAATGTAAGGAGGGGCACCTACAGAAATATTTTATCTCTTTGTGATGACTTTTAATTATGTTCAAATTTGATAGAATTGGTGGCTGCCAACAATACTTCATTAAGATACAATTCCCTTCTTTAATACCACAAATGGTGCAAACTTGGAACTAGTATGCAACTTTATTTGGATCAGATTTCACTGAATTTCTCTTCTATGATTCTTGATTTATGAGTTTTGGGAACATATAAATTTTCTACACAAATTTAGAGTATTATCTGGTTAAAATCATGAATCTGGGTGTCTATTTTCCTTGCTTTTTGAGAAAATAAAATATATTTTCAGAAGTTTTTCAACTTCACTTAAAGAAAAATATTTTAGAATTTGAGTTTACATGGGTGTCTATTTTCCTTTCTTTTTGAGAAAATAAAATATATTTTGAGAAGTTTTTCAACTTCACTTAAAGATTTTTTTTATTTAGAATTTCAGTTTACATTAAAAAAGAAAACTGGTCAGTTTATTTTTTATTTTCCTTAAAAAAGAAGGGACTGATAATGAGTTATGTTTTTAGTTGTGAACATACTCATTATTAAACTTGTGTTTATGAAAAATAAATATACTGCAACAATCTAAACAGACTCTATTAAAGTATGACTATAGTTTTGAATTTAACAGACGAATATTATAATTTCTACAATTTTTTGAATTTGTTGCAAATTTTAAACATGTTTAGTGAGACTCCATCTATGTGTCTTAATTTTGATTTAAAAGCAAAATCTAAAAATACTCTTTTGAAGAGGACAATGAAAAGTTTCATAATATAATTTTTTCATAATTTTCAACTATGTATTATTGCAAATATTGATTTTTCATTTTTCTGAATCATTATGTCATCTAAAAACAATATGCAGATTGTTTTTTACAAAATTAATTAAAAATACAAAAATACAATTAAGAATACAAATTGTATCAAATGAAAGTCCATTCAATTATTATGAAAACGTTGGTACTAGTTCTAAAACCACACTCACAATATTTTTAGGAGTCCTCTCCTTCCCAAGTTGGATTAAGATGAAGTGAACACATACTTTTGTGGAAAGTGTCATAGTTACAGGTTTTCGACAGAACTAATAGTTTAGCGGAAAGTTAGTTATAACAGAAAAACTAACTTTAGATTTAAAATTGTTGTTAGATTTAAAATTGTCATTAGATTTTTCAAGGGTGTCGTTAGAAACTTTTAGCCGAAAAAACACTTCGGTCTAAAAATGTTTTTACCAGAAAATTCAAGAGTTCGATGAAAAATTTCCGTTAGCAATTTGCACAACCTGATTCTCACAAAAGTGTTAACCAAATTCGTGATTTTACCCATCCCTTTCTATCTTGTCTCAAAGTTCAAAGTTCAGTGGAAAACCCTTGAAAAACCTTCACTCGAATTTAAAACTACTATAATAGAGTTTCACAAATGGTGCAACTATTGAACAAATGCTACAAGTTGGATCAAATTGTACTCGATTTCTTCTCATGGATTCTCACTTCAATAGCTATGTACTTCTTCTAATTTCTTCAAGTTCATAGAGCATTGTCTCTTCAATTACTCTCTTCGAATTCACCATGAAAACCTTCCAAAAATTATCTCTGTAATTTTGAATCTGTTGTGAGTGGTTAGCGCTTTTTGAAATACAACCGAGGTTTGGGAACCCTGGATTAAAGGAAGAGCGCTTATCATTGGATTCGTATCGATCCCACGATAACACTTGTTATTTATATGACCATTGACTATGACCATAAATTACTCCGAAAGAGCGATTGGGGTCGTTGATTCCTTCAGTGATCAACAACTGACATTTACAACTAGCTCTGCAAACATTTTTGAGGATTCAACCTTGAGTTCCATGAGGTTTTGGTTTAAAATCTCCGCAGGTAATGCTCTTCGATCCGTTTTCTAAGACCTGCAAATGAATTCAATCAATTTCTTCTACGGAGGGATTCGATCTACCTCTAGATCTAACTCAAACCCAAAACCTCATTCTCAGAATTTTGGAGAAAAAAGCATTGAGACATAGACAAGGAATATGAATCAACTCCACATTTTATTTGCATTCAATCAATAACCAAAAACTTGAAAATTTGGTTCAAATACATAGATTCAATCAAATCTGCCTCGCTCTTTCTTTCTTTTCTCAAAATTTTTCACACCTACTCACATACACACCAGGTTTTTTTTGCACATGCTCTCTTGTCTATTTCTAAAAAAATTACAATAATATTACCACAAAATTAGAGTCCTCGGATAGTTTTCCAAAACTAACACACCATAGCTATCTCAACCAACACCAAAAAAGCTTTGTTTATGCCCCTGCATGAATAAGATTCATAAATATAGAGTTAGATATCTAAGTATAGCGAAGCATCGTACAAACAACACGTTCTCTCTCAAATACATAGGGTATTGATCATCACCATTTCAACTTCTTTCCAACCTCATATTACTACTATACTTATTTATTGCAGTCATCAAATTTGCACATAGGGTGAATAGAGGAGTTTAGTTTATCCATGGAAATTGTGGATGAGTTTAGTTTATCCATGGAAATTGTGGATACTTGGAGCACTGTGTTAGCTTACAAGCTGTGTTATCCATCCACAATAAAGTGAGCATGAGAATGGACATGAAAGCTGTATTATCCATCCACAATAAAGTGAGCATGAGGAACCATGGGCACCGAACCAGTCCCATTAGCGCAAGAAGAAGATGAATTGTCGATCGTTCCATTGAACGAAACCTTGATATTCTCTCCCGTATAGACGGCCTCGAAGTCAGCAGATGAGGAATTATAACAGCGCGGCCTAAGAATTCCCTCGTAGTCTATCCCAGGCAACCCCAAAGACCAATAACAATAAGGCGCTTGTATTGAGTTCATGTGGCACAACATTAGTGCTCTCAATTCCATAACAAGCTTATAGAGTCCAGCACTTGTATTTGTCGGGAAACCAGTTCCTCTCCCTTTTCAGGCCCTATCCAGGCACAATCATGTGTGTGGGATAATCCCAGCTCTGCCACACAAGATTCAAACCCGGAGACACAAGCAAAGAATTCATGGTGTTATGGATCTCCAAAGTACAACTCTCCGCCATTAAAATCCCTTCAGATTTACCAATACTGATATTCCAAGCAACGGTTCCATCCGAGTCTTCTAGTACCATGTCCCCATTACTCCCCAGCTTTAGCATCATGCCCTCGGAAACCATCCTATTCATGTTCGCAGTCCAAATATCCATTGCAAGAACCGAGCTGAGATCCAATCTGAAGACAATAAACGGAACAATCACCAGAAGAATTGACGTTAAGGGCATCCAAGCCCGGTTCTGTCATTCACACAAATAATCACTACCCTTGTAAGGGCTTCGGGCAGGTGCGTGTGAGGCACCTTCACCCCCATCGGCATAACGCATCGACACGATGGTGAGAGTCCATGGATTTTGAGGTCGCAGAGATGGAGAAACGCATGCCCGAAATTCATATTCATACAGAGAGAACATGGGTGAGCCTTGGTGTGTCCCATGGGCATGATGTGCGTAAGGTGACTTGTGCCCACGACTTGCGAAGGACGCCATGAGGTTGCGACGAAAAACATGGACTCGAGTTGCATGAGTGTGGGTGGGATTAACTTGGGCAAGTGCACTCATTGCTTAGGCAACATGGGGCTTGGGTCATGGTGGTGGGTCTGTATGAGCCATTCACAGCCATTCACATTCTTTGTGATGATTTGGAGTCGACCAACATACGGACCTTTTAAGGAAAATATAAAATAATAAAATTGTATGTCACATTACTTTAAGTTAGTTAATTATGTAAGTTAGTTAATTATGTATGTAGTGAAGGTTTATCTATATTTCTTCATTAATAATGTTTTCCATGTAAGCTAGATTAATATAAAGCTAAGAGATGAGACTTAAAAGAGAATTTTAAATTCTCATGCAATTATGATTTATTGTGTGCATACTAAGAATGATAATTAGTAGCGGATAAAAGATAACTTATGTATATACTAAATATAATATTTTTCTTTTTGTAATTTATATCATCTTATTGCACAATTATTTATAATATCTAATAACAAATTTTAATTTAAATAACATATTAAAATTTAGTCAATAATAAAATAAATAAAATACTATTTCTTTTATTATTATTATTATTATTATTATTATTATTATTATTATAAAATCACCACACATAATATCTCAATATATAAACATATCATTATAATATCTTATTATATAAACATATTATTATAATAAAACATTTTTTTATAACCATAAGAAAAACTCAACTTATTAAAATATTTTTTTAACTATAATTAAATTTTAGTTATTCTAAAATTTAGTCAATAATAAAATAAATAAAATACTATTTCTTTTATTATTATTATTATTATTATTATTATTATTATAAAATCACCACACATAATATCTCAATATATAAACATATCATTATAATATCTTATTATCTAAACATATTATTATAATAAAACATTTTTTTATAACCATAAGAAAAACTTAACTTATTAAAATATTTTTTAACTATAATTAAATTTTAGTTATTCTAAAATGATTACAATGAAACAATCAAACATATTTTTTATAATCATAATAAAAACTTCTCCCTCCAGCTCTTCTTTCTCCTCATTCCTCCTCTTCCCCTGCTCTAGTTCTTTTTTCTCTCCCCTACATCCAAGCACCATTGATCACATATCAAAAATTCTTTCCAAAAAAAGTATCAAAATCGTTTTCAACCATTTCAAAACTCTCAAATAATCGTTCATATGTGCCAAAGATAAATCTAGCTTAATGTTTATCCTAAGAGTTTAGCAAATTCCTTGCTCTTGTGGAAATTCATACATTGGCCAAACTAGGAGATCCTTCAAAGCCTTCTCAAACACATAGCTTATAGAATCCATAATTGCATCTCAAAATAATTTATTGTTGAACACTCTTTCAATTCTAAAAATCTAATTTGTTTTGACAAAAATAGAATCCTAGCCTCAACACCCGATTACTCTTCTCATGTCATACGCTAAGCTATTGAAATAGAAAAACATTCTAACAATTTTAACCGTAAAGATGGGTCTAAACTTAGCCAATCAGAAACCTCTCATTCATCGCATCACAAAATCTAACTAAACTTTCTTACGACTTTCCTATGCCAACCTTTCCTTGTTTGTTCCCCCCACACCCCTCCTTTGTTAGAAATTCTCATTCGAATCTCTAGTCAATATTTTTTTTCATCCTTAATTCACAATTATCAATTTATTCTTCTTAAATCCATGTTTCTCAATTAATTTAAAAATATTGTTCCTAGCCTCTAATCAATTATAATTAGTATTAATTGTATAATTGTAACTATGTATAATTGTATAAGAAACTCAGCATCAAATCAGCGGGTTAGAAACCATTGTCAAGTTGTTAGTGGAAATAGAGAAGAACCAAGAAAGTAAACAAGAGAGGCTTGCAACGCAGTTCCATCTATTCCTAACATATGTCCATCATCTAGACATAACACCCACAGATGGAAAAGGAGGACTGGCTTAGATCTGAAGGACCTGGACAGTCTCCCTAAAGGAGGAAAACAAAGGCCAAGTTGGTGGGGTGACAAACCACTCTTAGGTGCTCTAGCGTAGATTAGTTTTCTGTTAGTGTTTCTTTTTTATTATACTGGCAGTTATGCCCAGGACGTAGTTCGTTGCTTAGTAGTTGGTTGCAGTCTTTGGTTTTATCATCCAAAGGTCAGGAAGATATGCCTAGGACTCAATTGATAAACTAGTTAGCTCTCTCTCTCTATGTTTTGTTGATGAGTTTATCAAACTTTAAAAGGGATTGGACTTGTTTGGTTTCCATTTTTAGTAGACTAATAACCTCTAGGCATGTGATCCAAGACAAACAGTAAGGTGGAAACCTGGTCTGGTTTCCTTTTGGCAGACCAGGGACACCATTTTGTATTATATTTACTACAGTAATATAGTTTTCTACTCTGATTTACAAAAAAAAAAATCAGTATTATTATATAATTATTATTTAATAATTAATATTAACTAACCAATATTTTAAATGCATTATTCAACTTTTTATGAGTAGGTTTCCTTCTTTAACCAATTTTCTACCTTCTTAAATCCTTTAAAATTTTTAATTATTATTTTTTTTATCCTCAATACCTAACCTCTAACAAATTCCAATAATTAAATACTCTTAAATATATTATTATTGATCAACTTTCCTCTTAGTTTATATTTTGAACTTTTATACATTAATTAATAATAACAAAAAACAATTTTTTTAGATTATATATCAATTCCTAGCTAATTTCAATTAATCAATTATTATTATCTATGTTAACTTTAAAATTTAACCTTTTATTATTTACTTTTACTTTATTAATAAAAGAAAAAGAATTTTTTTTTGACAATGACTACTTTTTAACAAATATCTAACATTTTCCCCAACGTTTAGATTATCTTCAGCTTTATATACCCCCTACCCTAACACTCTTGTCATACTTATTGCTTCAAGTATCCATTGATGATGAGTGAAGTGTCCACTCGAAACATTGGACATTTCAAGCATTCCTTACACAGTTTATTTCCAACATTGTGAGGAACTGTGAAAATCTACATACTTTAAAACTTATATTATTACCAACATTGTGAGGAACTGTGAAAATCTACATACTTTAAAACTTATCTTATTAAAATATTTTTTAACTATAACCAACTTTTAGCTATTTTGTAGTTCACAATAACTAAGTTTATTCTAATTTTCTGAATTTATTTGTAATTAAAGTGTCTCTCGAGTTGAGGGTTAATGCAATAAGGATGTATGAGAGTGTTATTGCTAAGTTTAGAAACACCGAGGATTAGTCAAAAGAGATTAACTTTAATCAAAAGAGATTAACTACAATATCAGAGTAAAAAAAGGTTGTCCCTTATCCCCTACCCTTTTTGGCATATACATTGACAAGTTAGAAGATTGCCTAGAAAAAGCAGGTTTTGTCAGCCCTACTCTCACTGGTATAGTCATCAATATTCTTGTTTATGCCGATGATATCATTCTTATGGGAAGGAGTCCCCATGATATTGAAAACCAACTAAGAATCCTCAATAATTTTTACTCCAATATGGGTATGACTTTTAATATTGATAAGACTAAGGTCATGATTATTGGATCCAATAAGATACCTTATGATACCTTCGTATATGACAACAACAACTTGGAGGAAGTGACTTCATACAAATATCTTTGAATTGATATTCACCACAAGCTCAATTGGAATTATAGCATTGAGAAAAGGATTATTGGGTGATGGAAATATTATTATGGGCTTGAAAACAATTGTAAATCAGTTGATCTTTGGAGTTGGGATAAAAATAAAATCCTCTTTGAAACTATTGTTACACATGTTATTCTTTATGGGTGTGAAGTATGGGGTTGTAGTATCTCTCGTGAATCCTGGAGAAATATAGAGAAAATAAAAATAATTTTATAACCTATAATCTCAAAATTAAAGGAAATACACCATATCCCATCCTCCTCTTAGAAACAAGCCTCTCCTCCATTGAGAGAATGGCTATGACTAGATACCTAATGTATAAGAAAAAGTTAAACAACATGGAAGACAATAGGCTTCCTAACATTGCTTCAAAATCGAGTCATAACCACCATCGACTCAAGCGAGGATGGCATAAAGATGTCTGGTCTTGGATAAACTATTGGGTAATCATGGAAGACACCATTTTGCAGAATAAGTATACTATTAAAAGACATCAAATCAAAATTTAAGGAGAAAATGTGGTGTGATAAAGAGTTGAGGAAAAAAGAAAATTAAGGTATTATAAGGATGTATTCAACTCTAATATAGAAGATCAAAATTATCTATTGTTTTTCCAAGTGTAAAGAAAAAAATAAACATTGCTAAGATAAGAACAAATTCTTACGAGCTCCATAGTGAAACTGGGTGTTGGTCAATTCCTAAAATGCCATGAAATGAAAGAGTGTGTCACCTTTATGACACTAAGAAGGTTGAAGATGAAAAACACTTTCTCTTATATTGTTTAGTCTATACCCATATTAGATCTCATTTTCAAAATATTTGTCAAACTACCAACCTTCTTAACCTCTTAACTCAACAAAAGTATGGTGATCTTGGAAATCTTCTCTTAATATGTTTCGAGCACGGAAACAAAATTCTAAAGAGTCGCAAGTAATCACTTACCCTCTTAAGGTTTGATAGACCAATTCAGTCTTAGTGAATGTTAATCATCATCATCATCATCAATTTGAATGATTTTATCTTTTTTGGAAATTATTATTTTTTATTTATTTATTTAAATTAAATTAAGTATTAATAATACAATTTAATCTTTACTAAAAATTAATTAAGATTACCATTTTTTGTTTATTTATGTTTTATTAAAAATCAATTTATGTTTTCACCTTTTATTAAATTATAATGATAATATACTTATAGTTATTTATTAAATTGTAATGATAAAAAAAATTTATATAATTTTTTATTATTATATAGTTTGGAGATATTAGTTAGTAATTAAATGATAAGTTAATGAGTGGGCCAAAATTTTGTTGGAAATCAGAGTACTTTTCCTCAATGATTTTGGCACATTTTAATATGACTATGATTGAAAAAATATTAGACAAAAGGATGACTTTGTACATTTATTAACTCATTCCAAATAAAAAATAATTTTAATTATATTTTAAATATATAGTATCCAATTCTAGTTGCTTTAAAATACATTCATTTTTTTTCTCAAATCAAAATATCTTTTCTTCTCTTAAATAGATTAATAATATAAAATAATTTCCATATTCCAAAGTGACCCACTATGAAATACTTACTATGAATTCTTCTTTTAATATCTGGAGGTAGTAGTATTTTAAAATATTAAATATTTAGTCTCTCAACAATATTTATGATATCAAAGGGGAAAATAATTTCCTTTTTTAAATATCTAGAGGTAGTGGTATTATAAAATATTAAATATTTAATGTCTCAAGAATATTTATCATATCAAAGATGATCTCACCAAGATCTTCTCCAAGGTGTGTTTTATGTGTGGTTAACTATTTTCAAATGAAAATGTGACAAATAAGCTTTTTTGACTTTTAGATGTCCAACTCAACCATTATGGTTGACAAAAAATTTTGAAATTCTATTGGTTATTGCATTTCCAACTCATCAATTGTATTTTTTATTATAAGGCCCATTTTAGCCCAAAATTTCCAATAATGAAGGTGAGATAGCATGGAGAGCACATGACAATATGGGTGGATGTGATAGTTCGTGTAGGCGTGAAGGATGAAACAAGTGAGTTCGTCTCGAGTAGAATATGAAGGGGCATGAAGGTTCGTGGGATACCAAGATTCACAACACTTCATGGATTAAGTGGTTGCATATATATGGAGAATATAAATGAGCTAGAGGAGATAATTGAACTTGAGTTAGAGAAGTAATAATAAATTGGGCTAAGGTGAAGAAGATTAAGTGTGGAGGAGATGAAGGCGAAGGGTGAAGTCTTGGCTTAGAGTCTCGGTTGGGAATCTCAAAGAGAGGGCACAATAGAGAGACTTGCAATGATCGTAAGATGAACTCGGGTTGCAATATGGAGCACGTAGGTGTATGGGTAAGCAAGTCGGGTGTGATGTGGCCTAACCTTGTATTTATTATGTAAAGAGTTGTGAGCTCATATCTTTGTAAAGCACTGTAACAACATTTGAATAAAAATACTTGTACGAGTGTTAGGTAGCTCGATGCCACCCAACCATACTTTTTTCTCCTCTTAATTTGTGAATGGTTACATGTTTTTAGTGGCTTAAATTAATTAAGTGTAGAATTGTGTAATCGCATAAGTATAAGAGAACATAGTTGTAGTGAAGGGTTGGGTGTGTGCCTTGGTGAGGCAAGTTGGGTGAGGTCACTTGACTCCCCTTATAGCCTAGAATGGAGTATGGGAATGTTCTAGGTGAAGAGGAATAGTTCAGACGAAGTACCCTTCATTTGGTTGAGCCGTCAAGTGGGAAACATTGCAGTGTCACATGACCCCAGGTGTCATGCGAATTGGGTTTTCCAAGTCAAGTTAGATCCCTGGCAAACTGTCGATGCATGATAGATGGTATCATAACTTGTTCATTGTAGACTTTGAAGAGGGTTTGGTGAACAGTTCAATTCTCTTCACCACTATCACTTTTGTGAAAAATGGTATCAAAGAAACATTTGGGAAAACTTGGGGTTTCTATCCTGATTCATTGGCAAGTTGGGTTCTCCACCAGATGAAAAGAATAAATCTAAATGTGATAGTAGGTCAAGTGAAGAGTTGTGAAGCACCTACACCAAGTTGGTGCATCCACAGACTTGGGAAGATAGAGTTGGGGAAGTAGCACATGACTGACTTGGTGCAATAAGCAACCAAGGCACCCATTGTTCAAACAACCATGAAGATTTTAGTCAGGGTGACTCGAGCGAGCGGGTCCCTTGGTGTAGTAGGAAATCGAGGAACTATTCAAATGAGTAGTACAAAGTTGGTTCAAGGTGAGTTTGATGCACAAGAGTAGGAATTGCTTTGCGATGTTATCGATGGCACAACTCGATCCAAGTGATAGAAGTTGCACATTGTTGGAACCCAAGGTTTTTTTTAGTTTCATGTGCACCACAAATCAACATTGTGAGCACATACACATTTCACAATGCAAGGAATATTAGTAGCTACGCCAACCAAGATAATAAGGCATGCGCGTCAACCAATTTTTTTACTACATGCAAAGGATGTAGAAGATATCGCATGCATAACAAATATGAGAATATCTTTGGGAACCTTTATGAATGATGAACACGAATAGCCTAAAGGATAATGGGAAACATTATGGATGAGCTAGAAATTTATTTAGTATTTCCATGCTCCAAGGAGGATACGTGGGATGTGTGTGGATATGATTATCACTGAAGAGAGTGGAGTAGAGAATAAAGTAATGGAGAGATAGATAAAAAGGAGTAAACAGAGTCAAGTGCAAAAGATGAAGAGTAGTCCAATTTTTCGATCTAGTTCTATCTAAGTTTTGTATGAGTTTTGTCTAAGTTTTGAAAAGAATTTGTAATATAGTCAATTTGGTGTGGAAAATGAGCATAAAATGCGTAACATAGTGAGACTGTGGAATGAAACAGAGCGCATAAGTTCATTTCTATGTGATATGAGTCTGGACTCTCTGTATCAATTTTTGGAGATAATGAATATAATACAAATCCCTATTTATCTCTACAACTTGATATGTGTTTTCTAAGTTGAATTGAAGTCTATGTTAATGGTTCATTCTTATGAAAGTATAAAATCCTGAGAGTTTTCCTTGTATGTATTTCCCCTTCACATCTAACACAAAACTAGATGGTCTATGTGATTCTCATGGCGTCTCGAGTGAGACCTTCATAGAGACTCGAAAGAATATTGAATATGTCGAGACCTTGGGTTTTGGTTGGTAAAATATTGATGAACCCTAGGTATTCAACCCCCCAACAATAGGAGAGACATATGCCAAAAAATGGTTCTGTTGTCGAGATATGAATATTTTGTATTGCATGATGAAGGTAAATAATGAGGTGGAATCCAAATCAAGAGGAAATACAAGACTAGTTATCTGAGAAGGAATATGAGTTTGGATGAAAAGAGACCAAGGATATGATAACCAATGTGAAATGTTGAAAATAGAGGTATATCTACACAGATTTGCATGATTTTTTCTTTGTCGATTTTCCTTGTTTTTTGTATGAATGGATAAAGAGGCAGACAACTATTAACACAACTCTAAGATTCTAAGAACCACTAGTCTCAGACCATACTATAATCAATAGACTGAAATATCTGGATAATAAGTGGACTTGAGAAATCAAATTTTAGTTCAACCAAGTGAAGAAAGGATACATTGACTACAGTGATTCTTTCAACAAGGATGAAATAAAGTTTGTTAAAGGCCCTTGGAAGAGACTATTGGAAGAAATTCCTTTGTGGGTCAATATTTTGTTCTTAGAGAAGGGGTTGATGTGCATGGATCCCAATAGGATGGCCAAGTAGACCCCCCCATGCTAAGGTGGGGTAGAAATAAGGGGAAATGGAGAGAGAAAATGGATCTAGTGGAGAGGATATAGAAGATGTTGAGATGAGGTGAGAAGAGAATGGAGAGAGTGTTGTGCCAGAGAGGAGCACAGAAGGAGATAGGTCATCAAAGCGATGTGATGTTAGGATTATGGTACTAAGTGAGGATACTAAGAGTAGTGGTAGTAGGGTCGAAGAAGATGAATTCAGATCCCCTTGTATGTTAAGAGATGTATTCACATTAGAGGAAAATGAGGCACTGAGTAGAGGAACTAACATAAGAGAAGATGGAGAATAACCCCTCCACAAAGGGGAAGAGTCTTTAGCTATTGTGAATGGAATTGCACTTCTATAGGTAGGACTCTCTTTGGGATCCCTCACCAGAGATGATGAGAGAAGATGGATTAACACCCTCTTTGAACCACCCACCTTGTGCATTTGTAATCAAGAAGAAATTTATCAACAAACAATGTGGAGATAGGAGTAGAAGAAGAAATATTAGAAGAAAGAAGAAGAGAATATACAAGTGGAAAAGAGGATGAAGTCAACAATAATTTGTAAGGAATATTTTCAATATTGGTATCAGTATCACCAACAACTAGTAGCTAGTCAAGAGGACAAAACACTAGAGTGAGGATGGAGAATCATGACACAACTCTAAGGCTACATGTTTTCCATGGGATGGGAATAGACGATGAAAAAAAAATTGATTTACATGTGAAGCTATATGATCTATGAAGAGGATCACAAATGAAGCATCGAAGATAATACAACTGGAGACCACTTTCAAAGACAGAGATATGGTGTGGTATATGAAGTACAAGGTGATTGCACCAGTGGGATATAATAGGTCCCTAACAAATATTAAGAGATATGTTCTTCAGGATTTTCATAAGCCTAAGTCAAAATCACAATGTATCACTGAGATCAAAAAGCTCAAGCAACATGTTGGAGAAACTGCATGGGACTATGACCAATATTTTAATATATTATTGGATAGGTTGAAATTTAAGATACAATATGTTCAATATAGTCAATGGTTCAATGCAGGAATACTACCCCATATTCAAGTCATTCTCACCCAGAAGAAGGTGACTACTCAAGAAGAGGCCATGGAGATTGTAATGTTCCTAGAAGTTATGCTAGGAGGTGGTGGGACATTAACATGGATGGTGCAGGTGTAGTCCCATGTTGCAAATATTACAATGAAATTTCAAGATATGGTGAAGGATAAAGTGGTGCGGAGCATGTGTGGTGTACTATGTGTTGTTCAGAAGGTCACTGTAGGGATGGATGTCCTATGTTGGAGAATTATCTAGAGATGGGTGTACCAAATCAGTTTATGATTGGGCCTTAGACCGAATGATGTGATATTTGTAGAAAAATGGGCACATATCCCTGCTTGATTCCCAACATAAAAAAGGCATCAAAAGACTAAACATAATCCATTTTGTGAGTTCTTCAAATCCGTGGGGCACAATGTGAATAATTGTTAGTCACTTTGGTTGATGCAGGACCACACTTATGATGCCTTTTGAGTCTAGGAAGGACATAAAGGTGGCGACCATGGAGGCACAGACAGAGGTGCATACCAAGGAGGTCTAAGAGGAAAATATGGACGAGGAAAAGGACGAGGATATGGTGGAGGTGGAGGAATATTGCCCACTTGTTTTATTTTTTGCAAACTAAGACACATTTTGATATTTTGTACCAAACTACATGCTCTTTGTGGGTATTGTTACACTACCAAAAATTCCACGAAATATTTTTATGACTTGTTGAAATATTGGGAAGAAAATAAGGCACATTGCAATATGGTGATAGCATAGCCATGCAAAAATTAGAAGCCAGAGGAAGAAGTTGATGTATGAATGGTAACCCGAGCAAGAATTTGAACGGGAATGGACTTAGAGTGTGGATAAATATCGGGTCAAAACGTAGAAGGGAAAATCAAAAAAGTTGGGAAATCCCCTCCCAAGTTTGACGTTACATAGCAGAAGCAAATTCTACACGATGCATAGAAGGATCTCTAGGAGGAGAGAACATGAATAACTGCAATGCATGACACAAAGGTATTTAGAGGAAGCTCAGGTGCATGAGGAGGTGCAATGCGCAACAAAAAGATACTTAAAAAAGGCCTGAGCCCGTAAAGTGTTGAATTTATGATTATATTGAGAGGGGGGTGAATCAATATAAGATATTTTTACTTTATTTAACCATTCATCAATCATTCATTATCATAGAAACAATAATCACATATAAAATCAAACCACAATGCACATAGTTTAACATAGAAACCCAATCAGGAGAAAACCATAAAACTTGTGTTTATAAATGTATGTAGGCATCAACCTATTGCTACAAAAATTGTGGGAACCAATATCCTTAAATTAGCACCAACAAAACAATATGTAGGAACCAAAATATAAGAGACACTAATATCTTCAATTGAGAACCAACTCAGTGGCACATGTAGGCAGCAACATACTATTACAACATTTGCAAGCACCAACCTATTGGAGACACTACTGCATTTGGGTCAAATTCTGACGGTGCGTTTGACGCAATTGCCACTTTCTATTGTCGGATGACCGACAAACCTCGGACCCGCTCAAACGTCGTTTCACATGATGTCGTTTTTCCGACGACCTAATTTTCATCGATATTGCGACGTTTCAAATGTGGCAAGAGAGACGTTGCAAACATCGCAAGAGAGACGTTGAAAACGTGGCAAGAGAGACGTTTCAAACATGGCAAGAGAGACGTTGCAAACGTGGCAAGAGAGACGTTGCAAACGTGGCAAGAGAGACGTTTCAAACGTGGAAATGCCGACGTTTCAAACGTCGCAAGAGAGACGTTGCAAACGTGGCAAGAGAGAC
>ML814659.1:82888-130822 GCA_009831015.1 Picea engelmannii
CTGCATCTTCAATGTCAGTTGTTCCATTCTCACCCTTATCTCAGCAAGTTCTTTGTCAATCTCTGCTTTACTCATCTTCTAGTGGTCTCCTCTTCCACCACGCTCACAGCCTTCAGTAGCCATTTCCATCTTTCACCTACCCTCCTGGCAAGTGTATGGATCACTCTACGTCTGAGAGCATCTCCATGTCCTCCTACAACTCGCCTAGCTATCTATTGATTGTTGCACACCTGCAAACAATCACCATAGAGAATTAATACCCTGCTTCTTTCACCTATTGTATACAAATGAATCTATGTTTCTGATTCCACTTTATGTTACCATAATTTCTCCCTTCAATCCCTTTGTCTGCTATCTGCAAAAAAAATCCGGCTCTGATACCACTTGATGCAAAGCCCCTACCTCAGTAGGGTTCTGCGACCTCCAGGTCTCTGGATCGTTCTTCTTCTCAACTGAAATAGCTCTTTGGGATCCTGTTGGAACCCTTTGAACAAATCCATAGGTCCCTTTGTCCTCTGGCACAGGCCTTGAGAAAACCTATGCACACGCTCATCTTTCGATGCTCTTCTCTATTCTGAACCAACACACCTTTCGTGTTTCGGGGTTTCGAGACTCTTTCATGCGAGATATTCCAAGCTCCTTGTCCCCCTAAATCTCGTTCGTTGAAATGGACTTAATGACTATGGGTCCTCCCTTAGCCTCCGAATGCTTTCAGGTTTCCACATTTCGCGATTCCGGCTGCAACGATTCTAGGTCCTTCAAACTCTTGGACCCCGAAATGCCGAAATCTACTAGTGACCACGGTCCACTTTTTGGTATTTCGTAATTTCGTGAGTCGGGACTCCACGTCTCATGACTCCTTCACTCTTGAACTCTCGGTTGCCGAAATTCCAAAAAGGGCTTAACAGCTCTGGTTCGTGCTATTCCTTCGAATGCTTTCGGGGTTTCATGATTTCATGAGTCGGGACTCCACGTCTCCCGACTCCTGGCCTCTTGAACACCTAGGTCCTGAAATACTGAAAAGGGCCTAACGTCAAAGCGCTACCATCTTTCTAGATTCGAGGAATCACAATGCAAGCGTTCCCCATGTTCTCTGTCTTTCAAATCCCCGGTTCGTGAAATGTCGAAATCTCTCCCTCTAAGAGATCAACAACCCAGTCCTCCTCGAACCGATGACCATGATCTAACTGGATCGACGGCTTGAATTCTTTCAGGCCTTTTCCTGAAACCTTAACCTCTTGCCACGTGTCCTTCTGTAGACGGTCACAATGCTTTCAAGATTTTGTCAAGTCCTCTCCTTTTCTTCTACAAGGGTTAAACCTCATTCTCCTCTTTCCGGATCTGATGGCTATCAGTCCTTTATGCGAGATCTGACGGTCATGATATGATCTTCTGTGCACCTCCTAGGGACTAAATCTCCTGCATGTATCCTTAATCCAGTGGCTCTCATGCCACTGCGCTCCAAATCCAACGGCTAACACATTTTCACAGTTTCACATCTCTGGGAGTCGAAAGACTCTCCCTCTTATGTTTCCCCATCCGTGAAATGCCAAAAAATTAAAATGCGCACCCCTTACTTTGAGATCAACGGATGTTGATCCTCGCTCCCAGATCTGGCGGCTTAGGTCTGATCAAATCCTATGTACGCTCCTCCTATCTACCTGGACATAGATTCAATGGTCCAGATCTTTCCTCCAAGTGTTGATCCAACAACAGTTGTGCTCCTCCTTCTGATCTTGTGCCTCTTCCCTTCCCTTGGAAGAAATTCGATGCTCGAAGGTCTCAGCCTTTTATGTTTCCCTTGCAAGATTCGTTCCTTTGGGTCTTGTCTACATTATAAAAATGCTCCCCCTCCTAATCTTTTCCAACTTAGAAACCTCGAAAGGTTTTCCCTGTGTGCGTTCTTCTCATGCTTTCTCTTCTGAGCTTATGGGCTTAGGACAAGCCCACTCTCACACACCCCTGATGCTACTAAGTATTTTGTTAAACTCAAATCTGAGAATTTTTCTTGGAAAGAAAACTCCCTACGTCCACCTGGCATTCTTCTGCTCGATGCACACCTTGCAGAGCCTACAGAGTATTTAGCAACTCTGTGAGTGTCTTCTCCTCTACACTTTCCTTTCCTCAAAACTCGAAATAGAGTTCTCTGGTGCACTCTATGCACTTGCTCAATGCCCTCTTGGCAGAGCTCTACAGAACCTTCAGTAGTTCTATCTTCCTTGAACTCGAAACAAAGTTCCTTCTTGTGCACTCCTTGCACCTCTACTGATGAAGGTTCAATGCTATCCCTCTTGGGATTTCCTGAGGTTACCTCACCTCTTTCAATGCACACCTTGCAGACTATGTGCACTCCTTGAACTCGGAAACTCCAAGATGAGAAGAAATTGAAACTTCTGAATTACTTCACCAGTTATGCATTTAAAACATGAAATGCATAAAAACATGTAAACATCAAACACCCAGTATGCAGGAAAAACTACTTTTCTATTAATTTGTATGTCTATACAAATGTTTACAAAGGCTAGACTGTAACAAGTCTCAGCTCCCTCTCGAGACCTCTCTTCCCTGGTCTCTCCTCCTGAGATTTCTACTCTAATTTCTTCATTACAAAATGAGGGCTCCCATGAGCTTATCCTCAACCACCGTCTATGAGCTATCGCTATCACAGAGCAGCTCCTATGGCTACATTTCATAAATGGATGGCATAGACCTAACTGATATGGACTTAGCTGCAGGTAACCATGAAAGGAAACCTCAACCACTACATGTACAAAGGTGTGGTTTGGCATTAAAAGCCTTACAACATTTATTGAAATTACGAATTTCAAAATTGAGAGGGTTGTGCCTCTCCCTTTCTTCATTAAATGTGTGTTGGATGTGCTAGTTGGCTGGCACACTGCTGACATGGAGTGATGCTCCTACATCAATGCCCATCCTCGTCCTGTGAGGATCTCTGTAAGGAGGGGCTTGTGGTTACAACAAACCATTTTGGTCAAATCTATTAGGGTTACAGTGAGTTGAGGGTAATTTGGAAAACAAGTGATGTCAGAGAAGATTATAGTAAGGGTAGGAGAGCCTTGTAGAAGTTGACATCATCTCTTCGCATCATTCCATGTTCTTGTTCACGTTTGTAGTGTTTGTTGAAGCTTCCATAGTAGCCATTAGACCTATACTATTGTTGTATTCATTGCTTCTATTCATAATAAAGGATTCCAATGTTGCCACTTCTGTTCTTTGTGTACTTGGATTAGTAAGGTGTTTTCCATAAGTTCACTTATTGTAATTCATGCAAACTATTGTGGAAAGACTTCTATCAGATTTTACATAAACTATACTCAAGTACAAACTCTTTAACAAAAATACAACACCAACAACATCATCATTTGCACAAAAACACACTTAAATCTATCCTAGCATAGTTTGGGGACATTACAGTGATATCAAAGCTGGTGATCTTTCCAGCCTATTATTTCTTGAGGAATTTATTCCAAGGAAAACTAGACGATGAGGGAAACAACCCACCCTAGGATCAAAATCATCAGAAGAGGTAGAATTAGAATGATTTGTGGGGAATCATCCTGAATATAGGACCATACAACTTTTGGAATGCAAAGCCAATGGGAAGAAACAATTAACACAATTCAACACAATTTCTTACTGATTACCAAGCAAATAAAAACCATGGAGGAACTAATGGGAACCATGTACAGTCTATCCATAGAGGCGATAGGGATCCGAAAGGGAGTAATACCTATGTTCCATCATAGAGTGTCTTCTTGTAGGTAGGTAGCACAAATGTACACATGCCATTATTTCGACCATTCCTTAAGGAGTAGGCTATAGGGGCACATGAACAACAAGGGTTGAATGATGAGATAAACTCCTACTTTAATGTGTATAATTTTCTAGAAGCAAGAGCCTAGACTGCCTTATCTTGCAATGACTACTACAACCTTAGGATGACGAATAGGCCTAGGATAGGCCATAATCAATAGAATTTTTACCTTTAGCACAAATTAGGAAATATGGCCATCTCACCTGTTGTTCCAGAGTTTATACTTAAGGCTTTAAAGTATAAAGTCTAGGCATCCGAAAAATTAAAGAGGGTTTAAAATATATAAAAAGAAAAACAATTATTTAGGAAAGAAGCTATGGCTGATTTCTGATTTGTCTTTGTCTAGCTTAAAATCGTTCCTAGATGCTTATGTCCTGTTCAATGGCTTCCCATGAACGTTCAAGTTCAACCCGGGTGGTGGTTGTCTCTAGGATAGTATTAAACAAGGTTAACACAATGTTGCTTTGATCTGTGAGGTCAGGTGCTATATTAGGCTGTCTTGCAACAGGTACAGTTATGGAGGAAAAGAAGGTTAAAATATCTATTGTTTTAGATTTGTTGTTTCTATTTTAGATTATATGAGAAAAGTTCCTAAATTTAAATTAATAATATAACAATTTTAGAGGTTGTTTAACGTATCTGAGTTAAATTGAAAATAATGAATATGATGAAAGAAAACATAAAGTTGTTTAAACATTGTGAGACATTAATCATGGAAGAATATCACTTTTTGATAGAAGAAGAAATTATATGAGTAACCTTTAATGAAGCATAAAATATGGTAATCTAAATAATTCACAAGTCTTGTGTCTACTAATAAAAAATACATAGGAAACTCTGTAAACAATCAGATGACTAAATAAGCATATAACCACAGTAGATGTTGTACTAAGTTGTAGTTAGAAATTCATCAAATATATATAAGAAATGGTGTTGAATATGAAAGAATAGAAGAACACATGACTCGGGATTGACGGAATATGGAGTCTCCGATTTGCATTTTTCTTAATTCATGTAAAGGAGAAATTTCTCTGCTGCAATTAGCCAGAAAAAAGCCTTCTTTAAGTATTTTGAAATTATATTTATACAAAAGGTCGCCACCCCTAGACGATTGGCATTTTCCTAAATCCTAGGTGCTAATGGTTATAGAATACAAACTTGAACCATTATCCTTGGCTTCTTTTCTATCTTCTTACATACACTGGTATAACGAGCATCATGTATCGTTCCATCATTTCTTTGAAATAATTGCTTCACTTGGCTCAAGAAACTCGACGCACCTGCTTATAAACTGTGCTAATCTTTGTGAAGGCTCCAACACATCCTTTCCCTCAAACAAATACAACATCCTCTGAATTTTCGGCAACCTATCCTCAATCCTTTTATCCTCAAACTTCACTGATTGTAATTGTAAACTCGGTTTCACCAACCATCTGTCCATTTGGGCAACGTCAACCTGTTTTAACTGTGAAATTTCAATCTGAGCTTCATTCAATCTCTCTTTTATGTTCATTTGATGCCTTGTAACATTAATCTATCCTAGTAGTCCAGGAAAATCGCCCTTTCCAATTCTTAGCGATTTTTTATCCAGCGCATCGAAGGTCTCTTCACAATATTCCTTAATTTTTTTGGCCATTTTCTTACCTTCAGCTATATTGGCCTCTCATACCTTTAGCATGATATCACCCATGATTCATTCTGCGACAGAAAACCTACGAGTTATTGATACCTCTTCTTTAGCCGAAAATACGACTGCTTTTTAAAAAGCGGCTCAGGCTGTTGTAGCCTCTTTTTCGTTGAAAGCAATGTTCTCTAATGATTGACTTACTTCTCGAAAATAGTTTTGAATGATATCTACTTTAGAAAACAGGCTTTGTTGTTCTTCCTCTAGCTTCTGATTCACTTCCATTTCCTAGGCTTGGAATACCGTTATATTTTCCTCCTGGCTTTCAATAGAACTCAATTTATCTTGCAACTTCCTTACTAATTCCTCTTGCTGAATGACCTGTCCTTGACTTGCTTGCATCTTCTTGTACCTCTCATCTAAACGTGACTTGAGAAGTTGGATTTCCTGTTTGTCAATATCTCTAGCCTGTTCAAGTCATTTATTTATCTCATCTCTAATATTATACTATGTGTTCTTTATTTGGCTTTGCAACTTGGCTATCATTTGATTCCTTTGTTTCATCCTTGCTTTCAAATTATCAACTGAAAACAAGTTGGTCATAGAGAAAGCTCCCAAAGAGCCTGTTATCTCTATGGCAAAGTCTTCCTCTTCTAGATTTTTTCCATCCACAAGTATCATGTGCTTTTTGACCAATGTACCTTCTTTCAGGTGCATTTCTTGTTTCACTAAATCTTTTTTCTTTTTATTGAAAAATAAGTCAGAGGAAGGTATTTCTTGAATAGATATTGGGGTAAGGTAAATTACGTACATAGCTCCAAGATGGGGAGTCCCAAAACTTGACTGTAACGGAGTCAATGCTATAATAGGACTACCTAACTCTTTGAATTATGTTCCTTCTGTTGTTTTGGGGGTATCGACAGGAATAGTTGATGCTAAAGGAGAATCCATTTGGTTTGGTTTTAAAGGTGTCTCAAACTTAGAATATGTTTTAGACCATGGGTGCTCTGTCTATGAAGTTTCTGATATTTGTGAAGACACTTCAAGATTCTTTGGGTTTTTCTCTGTAGTCCTTTTATCCAAAGACTTTGGTTCAAAACCTGGAGGTATACTTTCTTGTTCTGAAGGAGGGGTTATCGATTCTCCCTGAAGTATCTTAGGAAACCCAGCTCGTTTGTGATTTTGGAAAGAAAGAAAGTTGGCATGTAGATTAGGAGGTAACGCTTGGATTATCTCTAATATTTCCTCATAAGATTTGATTCCTTTAAATATGTCATCACAGGGGGAGTCTTCATGCTCATATGTTTTCATATTGCAATGAGCTAGATGATTTCCCACAATTTGATATGGATCATGCCTTTTGAGTTCAATGTCTACCAGTTTAATGCCATCTAATGCTGCAGCTTCTACCTTGGAAAGACCAAAATTTAGCAGTGAAAACCTCCCAATCTGTGTAGGAAAAGTTGGCCAGAATTTCTTCTGAACTTCTTTTAACTTTTTGCCGATGCCTCCTATTATTATTTGGTATGCCAGTTCTCTACACACCTGTCTGTCGGGAAGAATCTTTGGGAGAGAATGAGGTCGAATTGAACATATGAAGACTTTGATATAAGAGAAATTCTCTTATATAAACCAATCTGCAACTGTTTGAGGTTTCCCATGATTTTCTCCGAAGCTCGGGGGGTTAGCCGTACAATATTTGGTGCACAAGAATCACTACATAGTGACAGATTTCATAAAAGAAATCTCTTACTTTTTCTTCCCATAGTTGAGAGTGATAGAAATGGATGGGTTTTGCACAGGTTGGGTTCTAGCTCCAATTCATCAATGGAAAAGGGGTCATATAATAGATAGCGTCCATGACATATGTAGACATATAAAAATATGCAGGTTGGCCTTTTGAATTTTCCATTTGGTACTCAACAATCTCCTTGGTTAGGTTATCTGATAGAATCTTATCCCAATTGAAGGTGAAACCCTCGGCTACCTCGTGTATAATTGGCTTTTCCTCCCAAATAGTCTACATAACATCATTTCTATATAGACCATATATTCATTTAATGATGTTGTGGCATAAACACCATGGGTATTAGCTCTAAATTTCGCTGGAATTCCCCACCATGTTTTGATTATATATGGATAGGTTTGGTCAAATTCTATACACTCTTTTCGTTGAAACTCTTCTACGAATTTGGAGTTAAAAATATATTTAGAAACAGGGGATAGATTGTACATTACTTGAATGTGTTATGTATTGAAAGAGTCGACGACGACTTTTTTATGGTTGGTGATTCTCCTGGTCTTCACATCGGTGTTCATCAAAGCCTAGTTTATCATGTCATTTTATGGCATGAGCTTCAAACGTGTAGCTATTTTATGAAGCTCAGCCTCTACTATAACCCTAAGTTTAGTTCCAATTTTATCAGTCTTTTCGTCTCCAAAATCATCTGGGAAATTCCTGACCTCGTTTTCCAAGATTTCAAAAATATGCATCTAGGACTTGACCGAGTCTACAGCGTGTGGTGTCGTATCAGACAGAATGTTTGAGTTCAGATTTGAGCCTTCACCAGCCTCATACCTATTCTTCAAAGTTTTCCTGGGTGTCATTATGCCTGTGATACAAACGAGTACCTGTTACAGAGGAGAAGGCATAAATTTTCTTTGAGTGAAATTTTACTATCTTGTTGGAAGCGAGAATGAAATTTGAAATAGAATCCTTTATTCACCTTCAGTCTGCCATAATTAGAGTGTGATCCTATGGGTGATGATTTTTATTTTTTTTAATGAGGATGGTACAATTGGAGATACGTGTTTTACATCATGAAATATTTCCATTAATTCATAATAAATGCTGCCAAATATCGGCGATTTGATACCGGGAGTTTTGGATGTAATATCATTGAAGAATGCTGCTAAACGTTTTAAATTATTCTTATTAACTTGGTTTAACATATTTTAAATTCACTTTTTGTGACTTCAGTATCGAGACTTTGGGGTTGTCATTAAATATCAAACTGCGTAAATAGCAGAACCCCGAAACCCAAAAATCTTGAAAAACTTTTAATGTTTTGACCCCTTTTCAAAACCAAGGGCGCTTCCATAATATGATAAGTCATTTAAACCGTTGGATTGATCAGATGACTTTATTTCGACGGTGATTATCCACTTGTATTTTTTATTTTTATTTTTAAACAAAAATGAAATTTTATTTTAGTGTAAGGTTTTTTTTTTTTTAGGAAAATATGAAGTTTTTTTCAACATCACCTTTTGATGGATCTGACAGGTGCATAACACGAGCATGGGTACATAATTTGGACACTTATTTCCATATTAACTCCATGACATACGCAGAGGCAATAAATTTTTCCACTCTATACTTGGATGGAGAGGCTCATGAGTGGTGGTACCATGGGCTATTAACATTGGAGAATTCCATAATCACATCATATGAGGAGTTCACCCATATGCTAATGGATAGGTTTGATAGGAACAATCTTGAGATCCACTTCAGGGAGTTGGTGCAGCTAATGAATATAGGTACATCAGAGGCTTATGTCACAGAGTTCCAATGGATGGCAGTCATGGTCATTGATAGCTCTGAGCAGATACTAGTGATGTTATTCATGGAGGGATTGGATGATCCCTTAAGAGGTTGGGTGAAGTATTTTAGGACAAACACACTACAAGAAGATATCATGAATACCTAGGACATGGTAGGAAGTTCCCAAGAAGACATCATCAAAAAATAATATTCCCCAGAAAAGTCAGGTGACGAAGCCTCCCTAGAAGACATGGACATGGAAGGACAGGTTGGATGAGAAAACTTGGAGAGAACCAAGGAGAATGAATCTTTGATATATTTGTAAGGAAACGTGGGAACTAGGTCATCAATGTATGAGAAAAGGAAAATTCCATAATATTGAGGTAGTTTCTGACGAGGAGGATAATGGTGATGATGAGGGAATTGGACAAGAAAAAGGTGAGCCATCACACATCGATGTTATAGAGTAGGAGCCATTGTAGGATGGCACCAAGGGAGTGACCATTTCAACACTTTTAGGAGTCCCTAAATATTACACCTTCAAGGTCATAGGAATTTTCCAAGGACAAAGGGTTACAACAGTGATTGATGGTGGGGCCACCCACAACTTCATTGATGTTTCACTTGTCACCAAGAGACAAATCCCTGCAGAGGGCTTAGAGGGATTCAATGTGGTAGTAGAAGGTGGGTACAATATCACATGTACTTAGAGGATCGTGGAATTTGAAGTAACATTGGGAAACTATACATTGACAGATGACTTTTATGTTGTAGATATGGAAGACACCCATGTAGTACTAGGAGTTCAGTGGTTGTACTTGTTAGTAGATATCCACATGAACTATCATGAAATGAGGATGGATTTCAAATACAAGGGTGGATGGCAATTTGTCCTAAGGGGTATGTCGACAAGTTTCCCTAGGATTGTGTCTAATCAATGTGTGGAGGCCCTTTTTAGACACAAAGATGTGGCTTCCATAGAAGAGTGCTTGATCACCATGGAGAAGCCATCATAGGATCACCAACATTACCATGCGGATATCTAGGCATTGCTTGGAAAACATGAAAGAGTGCTTAAACCATTTCCAATAGGGATACCACCTGATAGAGGATTTGACCATGTCATTGAACTGGAAGAGGGGTTGAATCTCATGATCACCACACCATACACGCATCTAAAGAATTTCAAGGAAAAAATAGAAAATTCCATAAATGAGTTGTTGGATATGGGGCACATGAGGCCTAGTTCTAGTCCCTTCGCTTCTTCGACAGTATTGGTGATGAAGAAGGATGACATGATGAGGATGTGCATCTTCTACAGGGTGTTGAACAAGAATACTATCAAAAATAGGTACCTAATACCCAATATTGATGAGTTGATAGATGATTTTCATGGAGCGGTATACTTCTTGACGATTGATCTTTGATCAGGGTATCACCAGATTTGTGTCAGGGAGGAGGACATCCACAAAATGGCCTTCAGATGTCACTATGGGAACTACAAGTTTCTAGTCATGTCCTTGGGGATAACTAATGCACTTTCTACCTTCCATTCATGTATGAACCAGGTCTTCAACAAGAAGTTGAGTAAACTTTTACTAGAGTTCTTTAACAATATTTTGATATACAACAAGACTTGGGAGGAACATATGAAGCATGTACAAAATATTCTCACCATTATGGAGGATCGGTCACTTTTTTCCAAGGACGAAAAGTGTGAGTTTGGGTTCAAATAAATCCTCTATTTGTGGCATGTGATTGGTGTTGAGGGATTAAATGTGCATTAGGAGAGTATCCATATGATCTTAGACTGTCCGACCCCCAGATTAGTCACAAAGTTGTGAGGATGTTTTGGGATATGCATCTATTATAGGCATTTTGTGAAAGGACTTTCACTATTGGTTGTTCCATTGATAGACCTCACCAAGAGAGAGGAATTATAATGGTCAAAAGACACATAGGTAGCATTTGGCATAATGAATAAGGTGATGAGTACTTACCGAGTGTTACTTCCATATTTCACATTGCCTTTTGTCCTAGAGTGTGACTCATCCATTGGGGGGATACGAGCCTTGTTGATGCAGAATCAACACCAATATCTTTCGAAATAAGGAATTTGAGGGAGCGAGAAAGGATATATATAATCTATGATAAGCATATGTTGTCCATCATGCATTCACTGGCCAAGTTCAGATAGTACCTGGTGGGAGGATGTTTTGTGGTGAGGACCGACCAAAACAACTTGAGATATTTCTTGGAATAGTGAGACCTGAATGAGAGGCAACAGAAATGGGTGATTAAGGTGCAGGCATATGATTTTGACATTGAGTATTTAAAGGGGAAGAAAAACATATTTCTTGACTCCCTATCCAAGAGACATGCAACCTTCTCCATGAAAAAGATCTTAGCAGGCTGGAAGTCCATTCTTTTGGTGGAATACTCCAAGAATACCTTTGCATGTGATATAATGGAGGGTAGTATTTAGGATGACAGGTACAAAGTAGTGGATGACATCATATACTACAAATATAGGATCTATATTTTCCCTAAGTCTACACTCAAGGATAATATTTTGAGGGAAGTACATGAGGCACCATTTGCAAGGAACCAATGGTATCTAAAGACTTACAAGTGGGTGAGGGAGAGATTCTCTTGGAAGGGTCTCAAGGAGGATGTACTTCATCATGTGATGGAGTGCATGACTTTCGAACATAACAAGTCATAGTTTACACATCATGTGGCACTGCTTCAACCATTTCCAATTCTGGAGCAGAAGTGGGATAGCATTTCCATGGACTTCATTACAGGGTTTCCGAAGGTACAGGGAAGGGACTGTATCTACATGGCAATGGAAATATTAAATAAATATGCACACTTAATTTCCATTCCTTTAGAGTACAACACATCTCAGGTAGAAAATATATTCTTCAAGGAGGTGTTAAAACTACATGGTCTTTCGAGGAACATAGTCATTGACTGGGATAATAGGTTTCTCAACGTGTTTTGGTAGGAGTTGTTTAGGTTTTATCGAACATATTTTACACCTAGTACTATATTTCACCCCCAGACATATCGGAAGACCGAGATAGTAAACAAATGGGTTGAGGGGTTCCTAAGCAACTATGTGTGATGGAAGTAGTGGGCATGGATAAATTGGTTTCATCTCAGGGAGAATTGTTACAATACCATTCAACACTTGTCCATAGGCATGATCCCATTTAGGTCATTGTATGGCTATGATGCCCTATATTTTGTGGATTTTGAATTTGGGAAGAGTTGAGCTCCCAAGGAAAAATATTGCTTGCAGGAAATCCAAGACGTCCTGAGATTCCTAAAGGATAATTCGTTTGCCGCTCAGAATCAGCAGAATATGTATGCAGATAGGCACATAGTACAATGCAACTTTGAGGTTGGAGATGTAGTATTTCTCAATTTTCAACCTTATAGAAAATCGTTGTTGAAGAAGAGTGGTGTAAAGAAGTTGAGGCGTTTCTTTTATGGACCCTACAGAGTGATCAAGAGAGTTGTGGAGGTATCATACGATATGGATCTACTAGAGGGTAGAAATATCCACAACACCTTCCATGTATCTATCTCAAGAAGACATTCAGACAACAAGTCATCGATTAAACAAATCTTCCTCCACTAGATGAGGTAGGGAAGTTGGTTCTATATTCTAAGAGAATTGTTTATGTTAAGGAGAGGAAGCTGAGAACAAGATTCATCTGAGAGTACTTGGTCATATGGAGAGGATTTCCCACACAAAATGCCACTTGTGAAGGAGAGCTGATCTTATAACACCCCAATCTAGAATTGCTTGAGGAAAAGCAATCTTGGGAAGGGAGGACTGTAATGTCCCATTCAAATTGATCATGATGGAGGATGACTTGGTAGCCTATACAACTCTTGTAGGCTATATTCAATAAGGAAAATGGATTCAAGGAGGTTTATTTGGTGTCACTAGGTTAAAAAAATGACAAATCCTAAAGTGACATTAAAAAAAAATATTTGAATGAAATCGAAGGGAAAATAAAGTGAGGCTTTGATTTGGTCAAAAAGGGGAAAGATCTAGAAGGCCCAAAGAAAGGATAAATAGATGGGTAACCCTTCTCTTTAGATTATGATTTTATCTTTCATTTTGGACTACTCTTGGAGCCATTGATTCGTTAGGGTTTAGAAAAACCCTTCCACCATTATAGTTTAGTTTCAGTTGTGCAATATCCACCCTAGCTAGACAAGAGGGGGAATCCATCTAATATTTCCATTGGAGCTTAAATTTGGGGTTTGGTTTTCAATTGAAGGAATATCTAATTGTGTCAAATATTGTAAGAAACCTATCAGAGGAGGTCGATACTAGTTTTTGCAGGTACAGGAGGGTTTTGGGAAGGTTATCAACAACATCATAGCTAGTTAAAAATGAGGGTCCCATGAGGCCCCACTAGTTTCCTATGCTTTCCCCATGAGGATCTTTGTGGACTAGATATTGTTGCAAGAGGGTTTTTGAAGGCTTCCTCATTGGTTGAATGTCAGGCGTCCTGCGAGGCCCTGCTTGACACCTAGTCTGGTCCCACAAGGATCTCTGTAAGGAGGGGCTTTCGATTATAGTAATCCTTTTGGTTCAGATCCATGAGGGTTATAGTAATTTGAGGGCCATTTGTAGAACAAGCGATAGCAGAGTATATTCTAGTAAGTCTAGGAGAGCCTTGGAGCAGTTGGCATCATCTCCTAACATCATTCCAATTTTCTTGTTTGAGTTTGTAGTGTTTTTTTAAGCTGCCATGGAATCCATTAGACCTATTTTATTGTTGTATTCCCTATTTCCATTCATAATAAAGGATGTCAATGTTGTAACTTATGTTCTTTTTGTACTTGGATTAGTAAGGTGTTTTCCATAAGTTCAATTATTGTAATGCATGAAAATTGTTGTGGAAATACTTCTATCATATTTTTCAAAAAGTATTTCCAAGTACAAATTGTTTAACAAAAGTACAACACCAACAACAACATCATTTGCACAACAAAACATTTAAATACATCCTAGAACTATTTGGGGACATTACACCATACAAATCAGAGTTACAATAGAAGATAGAAGTTTCCAAAGAAGCATTGTCCAAAGGGAAGGAAAAAATTAGTAACTTTGCAAGTCTGGTCGAGTACAACTTCACTCTATGGACCCACCTCTAGAATTATCTAGAGGTATGAGCCATTGATGACTATACTCATACAAATTAGGTCGAATCCACACACAAAAAAAGAATAATACTCCTTACCCCCAAGAGAACACCCAACGACAATGACATCCATTTCCACTAAACTACATAATATCACAATATCCCATTCTAAATAGCAAAACATTTCTAGCATCAACATAGAAGTGGAAAGTAAAGAAAAGTGGCACTACGCTTAGATGGAAGTGGCACACACATCAGTAGCCCCTATGCTAGCACAGATAGAACCGATCAATATTCAATCTCTGAATGTTACAGTGATTGATACAAAAGATGTTTTTCATGTCACTATGAGACTACAAGAGACTTTCAAGGAGG
Organism: Picea engelmannii; assembly: GCA_009831015.1. Lineage (NCBI taxonomy): Eukaryota > Viridiplantae > Streptophyta > Pinopsida > Pinales > Pinaceae > Picea > Picea engelmannii. The sequence goes on from ML814659.1 coordinate 97,438, forward strand.
TTGACAAGGATTTTCATCTATTCCTATAGGAATTCATGGTATTCATTTGGTTCAGCTCCTCTCTCTAGCCTTAACAATCATTGTTTGATCAAGGACAATATAGATAATAGTTTTGGGGGCCTGTTGGCACCCAAGGTTTTGGTTTAGTTGCATGTGCACCACAAATCAGCACTGCACATGCATACACATTATGCGGTGCCAGGAATATTAACAGTCTTGTCAGTCAAAAGAATAAGGCATGCATGTCAACAAAGTTTTATGTTGCATGAAAAGGATATAGAAGATACTAAATCCATACCAAATATTAGAATATCTTCATGAATATTCCTGAATGATGAACGAGAGAAAATCAAAGGATCATGGGAAATATTATGACTGAGATAAAAAGTTAGATAGGATTTCCATGCTCTAATAAGGATACATGGGATGTATGCAGGAAGAAGAAGAACATGGATATGGAAATAATTGAAAATACTGGAGCATAGAAGAAAGCAACAAAGAGATAGAGAAAAAAGAGAAAACAGATTCTAGTGCAAAAGAGGAAGAACAATCCAGTTTTTGAGTCTAGTTTTGTCAAAGTTTTGTATGGATCTAGTCTAAGTTTTGAAAATAATCTTTAATAGACTCAGTTTGGTGTGGAAAATGAGTTGGTGTGGAAAATGAGCATAGACCTCCTAGAATAGTGTAATGGAATGACTATGGAATGAAACAGAGAAAAGAAGCACAATTCTGTGTGATATGACTCTGTCTCTATACACATTTTTGGAGCTAATGAATATAATACAAAACCATCTTTGTCTCTACAACTTGATATGTGTTTTCTGAGTTGAATGGATGTTTTTTAATGGTTCTTGATTATTACTATGTTAATGTATTAGGATTGGATGAATGTGTAAAATACTGAGATTTTTCCTTGTATGCATTGTCCCTTCACATCCAACACGAGATCAGATGGTCTTTGTGATTCTCATGATGTATTAGGTGAGACCTTCTTCAGTCCTCGACTGAAGATTGAATATGTTGATTCCTTGGTATTTTTTTGGCCAAATATTGAAAAACCTTGGATATTCAACACCCAAACAATAGGAGATATGTGTTCCAACACACATGAAAATATTTTGCGGAACAACATCATGACTCAATTCTTTATGAAACTCCAAGAGAAATTGGCATGGATGGATGAGATTGAAGCATGGATGGAATCTCAGTTTGACAAGTTGAAGGTCTTGGAAAGTCGAGTAGAGATGCGCACAATTCCAAGGTTAGGGTCACATAACAAGGAGGATACCTAAGACAAAGGAAACATTGAAAAAAGGTAGCTTCTTGATCATATAGATAAGCATGTTTGGTGTTTCCTTTGTGATGAAAAGCACTTCGCAACAAATTGTTCTATGAAGAGAAAGTTGGAATAGTTGGAAGAAAACCAACTGCAGAAGGTAGAGAAGAAATTCCCAAAACTTCAAAGGAGATGTTGGAAGTGGTGGACACTTTGGCGGCATGTCTAGATGAGTTCATGGATAGAGGTTGTAAACAAGGTTTGAAAGGTGAAGGAAATGGTATTTTTTTTGTGGATGAAATGTTGAGTGGGATGAAGGTAACCACCTCGGTGAACACTGGTGTGACCCATAGATTTGTGAGTGAGAATACTATTAAGTTTCTCCATTGTAATCCTAAGAGAAGCACAACCACATACAAGGTGATCAACTCAGTAATGGAATCGATAGTTGGGGTGGTTTTCTCCATACCTTTAAGAGTTGGAAGTTGGTTTGGGGATTGGGACTTGATAGTGGATTCATTGGATGATAATTCCTTATTCTTGGGGAAATAATTTCTCAGATATGTCAAGGTAGTTCTAGTTTAACACATTAGTTTCTTGGTGTTATTGGATGAATCCAAAATTCCAAATGTGCCCATGATAATAAAGAATTATGGGGTGAATTCCTAGGATGTCTACGATCAAGTTGATTTAGGGAGTCAGTGGAAATGTAGATAGACCTTGAGATATGGTACAGTAGCAAGAGGTGAGTTCATCCATGGAAACCTTTGGAGGATTTGGCCAAAGAAAACAAAGGTTGAGAATAGTGGAGACATTGGTGAAGTCTATCTTGGAGAGAATGAACTAGTTGTGTAGCATGCAATTTCATAATGAAGATTATGAGGATGAGATTAAGTCCCCCATCACAACACTTGTCGAGGTCATCGCATAGGAGACATAGCCTGAGTCACCTTGCTACCAACATATTTTTGAACATATTTAGGTAGATTGGTTGGATGACTCCATTGCAACAAAAAAATTAAGTGTTCAGATGGAGCAGTGCATGGAGGCACTCACTCAGCCAAACTTGGAGTCAGAGGTGGAAGAAGTGGGAATGGAATACTATGACCCCATAGCCATCATGAAATTTTATAGGAAATACTTGGGGATATATGACTTTAAACTCAATGAAGAATGACTTGACAATTTTGGATGCACACCAAAGGAGGTCAGGTTGGTGTTGCAATACGTGTGCATGGATCACAAGTCAAGAACTATGTACTCCAATATCCTTGGCGACAGCTATTAGGTACACTCCATTTACTAAGCAATCTTGGGTTGGAATGTTGTCAAGGAGCAAGCAATGTGGCCTTGAGTGCCTTGAGAATATGTATCATCACATATTTAGAGATATGAAATTTCGTGATTTGACAAATATCCATGATATTCTATGAAATAATATGTGTTAATTTAAAAACATATGCAGTAAGATATTTTATGTAAAAAAAAATGTTACTCTTTCAATGGAATAACAAAATACTAAGAAGGTACCTCCACCTTCGTTTGTTGAAGTTGATCAATTGAAGGGTTGTCTAGAAAGAATTAGGAATATGTTGGTGCCTCCAATATTCTTTTTCCTCTTTCCCAAAGTGAAACAAAATTATCCTCCTAGCCAACTAGGAGTCTAGCTATCTTCCTAGCTCCACGAAACCTTTGGATCTCTTGGCCCTTCGTGTCAATGACTCCAAGAACAAAAATGCACATATGCCCTAAGAATATTGTCACAAGAAATATCTCTTCCAAGAATGATCCAAACTCTCCATAAGATCCAACCTCCCCCTCAATACCACTTCCTCTTCCTATTTATCAAGTCCATAAACCACCTTCTACAAGTCTCCTCAACCACCCTCATTATTATACATCAATCCTCCCTCATGTAGATTTTTTGGGAAAAGTTAAAGTAAAACCAAAATATAAATGAATTACATTAAATAACAATAAATAGATTGCAAAGTCTTTCTTCACATGTTATCTTATAAATTCAACTTGACAATTTTCTCCAAAATTTATGACAACCCACCATACTCATTGAATTCATCATACCAACCATCAATTAAAGTCAAAGAAGGTATCTAATGCTACTAGATATTTATGTATGCAATATAATTTACAGAGCCATCAAAACATTCAATTAAATAGTTAATAACATAGTTTAATAATTAATACATCAATCAATTATACTAGTGTACAAGTGGAGCATATTGTTATCGGACAAATCGGTAAGTGTGGACACAAACTAAACTCCCTAACTTCCACAGGAAGCTAGATCAAAACAATATAGAATACAAACTTCACCTTAAGACTACATTGTCATATAAACTAGTTCAGAGAGGAATGAGTGACATACCTTTTAAATGACGCTTGATCCTCGCTAGTGTCGTCCTTGTCATTCCATATTGGATTTGCGGGATGGTGAACCTGTTTAAGAAGTTGAAACCAACAAAGAGAGAGAGAAAAAGGATATATATATATATATATATTCCAATGAATTATATGTATAAGATCAAGGATTTATACAATAAAATTCGAGGCACCTTTATAGAGAAGAAATGTATTGTTGCATTATATTAAAATGGAAAGTGGAGAATACAACCCATGCCTTGATGTTGCAAGATCCATTTAAATGGATATTTCCTCCAATACACACACCTTTGCTCCATTTCCTTTGATGAAGAAGATCCTATAAGACAGCTAAAGCAAAGCTATCTCAAGTATAATCTATAGAAGAAATCTTCATGCATATGCAAATCTTAGCATTTTCAACATTAGCCTTTTCCATGAGTGATCCAAAAAGGATCCAGAGAAGGTTAAGAACAACTTAGAATGCACAGAGGCAACTCAGGATGCTCAGAATGGCTTTAGTAGACAGAGAAAGGGAAAAAATTCAAAGTTCCCAAATCTCGTTGAAAATAGCATGATCGCGAAGAGCATGTCGCAAGATTTCTAACGACACAAATGGCTCGTCAAACGGAGTTACAGATCGAAAGATATTTGCAGTCAAAGTTTTGGTCAACCTAGCCCAGTCATAAGGGATGAGTCAACATATGATGTCAGCATCTATACTGCCAACATCAACATCGGTACAGCCTATGTGGCAAGTGCAGAGGATTGCACATGTCATGATGATGTCAATATGATGTCATCATTCCACATGGAAGCACTAGAGGTTGCCATGTGTCACCTGCCAATAGGATTTTCAAGGCACCATGTGGATCGGTAAAAAAGTGCCACGTGACACCCTCAGGTAATGCCACGTCACATCACCAGAAGGTGCCACATGTCCAGTATGAAGGTGAAGTGGACGTGTCTGGTATAGAGGTGACATCATCATACAGGTGGGGCAATCAACAGATTCCATGTGGCCCAATCAAAGGTCACCACGTGGCACATCGAAATGCACAAGGAGGCTTAGTAAACAAAAAATTTAAAATATATATAAAATATCATAACCCCACCAAATATGGTGATGATTCCAATATATATGCCATATTATGCCATAATTAGTAGCATGCCAACTATATAACACATGTTCTGCCAGATTTAACCGTCGCCTAAACCGTCTGCCATTCTAGTGGCTGCCCGCCAGATCTAGTAAGGCAAGCTAAATTGGTTGCAACTATACGCCAAAAGGGTGAGGCCCGTGGGATTCGAACCTGGGACCTCCGCCAACTAAACCTTAACTTAACTTCCATTAACCACTCCACCAACAGCTTCACTTATTTCATAACCACCAAATTTTATTATAAAAAGGGGTGTTCGCCAAAGCACAGAGGAGATCAGACCAAGCAAGACCGTATAGATTCTTGTATGGAGTTTGGCACACTTTTTGAGATTTCTCAGTTATTTATTGCAGAAGTAAGGCACAAAAACTAAGTCAGGGGTGTCTCTTGGACCTTAAAGTCTCTGACTCAGATCAAGGCATGGAGACATTCATTTTTAGGTAAAACGACACCGCAACTATAGTGGTGGTGTCAATTTTATTATCTGAGCAAATCTTTGTATCTTAACTCTAGAATGAGGTATACTTATGTATTTTGCCCAATTCTTTTGTGGAGTTAATAAAAAGACCTACCCATATGAGAGAAGGACTCAGAGACATAGTCCACCAAGGACAAACTCCGTTATCAAGTTCTTTGTGTTCATATTGCATGCTTATGTCTCCTTCCTTTTGATATTTTCCTTCTTTATGGTGTACTTTCGTTTATGCTCATTTAATACAATTCTTTAATAAGTCACCTGACGAAAATATCCTAGATCATGTTGGTATCAAAGTAGTCGTCTTTGACTTGAATTGTTGAGAATGAATGCTTACTAGGGCCAAGCATAAGCAGAGTGAAGGAACTCTTAAGACTTTCAATCTCGAAGTTGGTCGTGCGTCTCGAAGGAAGAAGATGGAAGAAGAGGAAAAGTGTGATGAACAGGAGAACAACTTTCACATGTTATTTTATCGCATGTCAGAAATGGTCGAATGAATGTATGGAGATTATGAGAAGAGGATGAAGAAGAAAATGAAGAAAAAGGAAGCACATGCAGATAATGATGCTTTGGTAAATCAAGGGGCTGGAGGAGACCCTCATAAGACTCCATGTTTGATTTCAAGCTCTAGTTCTTCTTCCTCTGAGCATTCTCATAAATCTCATCATTCTAGCCATAAAGCCTATTTGAAGAAACCATTATTAAATATTGATGTAGTGTTTTCTTTACCTATGTTTAATGGAGATCCTAATCCATAAAAACTAGATAATTGGATCCGACGGGTTGAAGCATATTTCTGTGTTCAACATATTGACGAAGAGGAAGTTAAAGTGAAACTGGTTTCTCTTCGGTTGGAAGGAACTGCTCTCGTATGGTGGGAGAGAAAGCTACAGGATAGAAGTAAGTGTGGTAATATTCTTTCCTCATGGTCGGAAATTAAATCAAATATAAGGAAGCAGTTCTATCCATCATGCTATTTACATAAAGCAATGATGGAATGGAAAAATTTGAGGTAGAGTAAAGGTCAGACTGTAAAAAATTTCACAGAGGAATTTAGGAAGAAATCACTTTCACTAAAAATTCCTTTAGATTCCTATGAAAGGTTAATGAAGTATATTGGCACACTTCACAGTTATATTCTTCATACTTTTCTCTTGTTTAACCCCACCAGTCTTGATGAAGTTTGTGTGCAAGCCACTCACCTTGAAAACAAGGGTAAGAATGGACAGGAGGAAAATCCATTCAAGAACTCTAAAAACCCTTTCAATGGAAAAGGAAATGGGAAGGACAAGAGGAGAGCTGCAACAAACAAGGAAGAAGGAAAACCCTCTTGCATCCATTGCGAGAAAACTAGTCATGATATCGAACATTGCTGGAAGCTACATCCAGAGTTAAGGCCAAAGAAGTTTGGAGGCAAGGGGAAGACAAAGATTATTGCTACAGTGAAACATGATCTTGGCTCTGATTCGGGTGATGAAGAAAGGATCGCAGCAGTTGGGATGCAAGGTAAAGATTAATTTTATGCATGTTCAAGTTCTTTAAATGAATCACATGATGATGATAAAAGGAGAATTGCACTATTCCACATAAGAGTTGTATCAAAACATACGAAGATAGACACATTATTTAATCCGGGTTCCCAAGTTAATTTAATATCAAAGACACTTGTTAAGAAATTGGGATTAACCACAAGACCTCACCATCAACCTTACCCTCTCGGTTGGGTATCTGATAGAGAAATGTTAAATGTCACTAAGTAGTGTAGGTTGAGGTTTTCTATTGCTTCTAATATGATAGATGAATTAAATCTAGAAGTGGTTCCTTTGGATGTTTGTGGTATTGTATTAGGGAATCCCTATTTGTATGATAGACAAGTTGTCTTCTTTCGAAAGGAAAAAAAATACCATGTTACAAAATATGTAGTGGAATACATCATAAAGGATAAATCAACACTTGTTAGTTCAAGCCAAGTAAAAAGAGTTATAAACACTAACAAGAATATTGTACTCATGATTGTAAAGGGGGAATGCCATGATAGGTCTGATGTTGTGAATGTTCTTGATCCTTTACATAAGAATGAAATGCTTGAGATGAGATAGGTCTCTCAATGGGAAGGCAACTAGCAGAAGACCTTCGACACTTCAAAGATTGGCATTGTGACAATGCTCACCTTACCTGACCTTCAACACCCATACAACTTTAAGACCAGTGCCAGTACCAATGTCATAAGGACAAACATGCTCTTTGGATCTCCTACTCTTACATCTATTATTTTGAATAATTTTTCCTTAGCTCATATCAATAATGATGGATGGGATACTATTGATGAAATATTCAAATATGTATGTGGGATATTCCAGGGTTTGCAGGTGAAGAATTTTTGTTTGCAGGACAACTTACTCCACCATTTGAGTAAACATCGCTTTCCTTCCTATAAGGAAGTGCATGTAATTGAAGAAKATTTTGTTTCATTTGTACTTGGGCATTTGGGAATTTTAATGTATTTACAAGGATGGCATTTTCCTCGAAGGAAAATATTTGTAACTGCTATTGTAAAGGAATGTGTGTTATACTTTTGTAAGCCCGCTATTGAAAGGCCAGAGYTGTACACACCACTTCCTATTTCCTCTTATCCTTGGGAAAGTTTTTCAGTGGATTTTGTAAGGGGATTACCCATGTCTATTATGATTCATGTCTACTTAGGTGTAGCAATGGATAGGATGTGTGACAAGATGGTTTCTCTTTTGTTATCCTAGTATGTAAGGGTCCATTTTGGGTTGTCCATGTTCATTATCTTTGGTCGAGAGTCTCGATTGTTAGGATATATTGGAAAAAAAATTGGCAGCTCATGGAAACCATGATGGGGAGGAGCATTGCTTTCCATCCACAAGCCGACAGACGAAAAGAGGTAGTAAACAATACGGTGGTCCAATTGCATCAAGGTTATTGCATCCAGCATCCTAGGTCATGGGATGATCATTTACTGTATGTCCAGTCTATGTATAATCAAGTCATATATTCTTTCACTCAGAATTCACCAATTGAGACATGTCTTGAGTATTTACCTAAGATCCATGTGGACTTGTTGTATGGGAAAGATGTCAGGGAGAGAGATACAGCCCGCAAGTTCATTTAGGGGATTCAGTAGATCAGCCAAGCAGTCAAAGAGCAGATGGAGGAATATGTCATCCTATATCGAAGGTTGAGGACTTCACACAGGAGTGACATTACTTATCTTTCAGTACACCTAAAGGGTACATAGTCCAGTAAGGCATGGCAGATCGAGAAGGAAAAAGTGAGGGAAAAATCCCCTCTCTTACCTATTTATTGATGAAACATTTTGGTGGTCCAAAAAGATATCAGTGGGAAGGCATGATCCAAAAAGGATCCAGAGAAGGTTAAGAACAACTCAGAATGTTCAGAGGCAACTCAAGACTCTCAAAATGGCTTCAGAAGATAGAGAAAGGGAAAAAATTCAAAGTTCTCAAAACTCATTGAAAATGGCATGATCGCGAAGAGTGCGTCTCAATCTTTCTAATGACACAAATGCATCATAAAACAGAGTTACGGATCAAAAGATATTCACGGTCAAAGTTTTGGTCAACCTAGCCTAGTCAACTGGGATGAGTTAGCATCCGTACTACTAACATCAGCATCAATACGGATGGCATCATCATTCATATAGCCTATACAACAAGTGAAGAGGACGACATATTTCATGATGACATCAACATGCCATGTGGCAACACTAGAGGATGCCACGTGTCACCCACCAATAGGATTTTCACGATGCCATGTGGACCAGTAAAAAAGTGCCACATGGCACCCCCAGGTGACACAACATGGCACCACCAGAAGGTGCCACGTGTCCAGTACAGAGGTGACATGGAGATGTATGATACATAGGTGACATGGAGCTATTTGGTATAGAGGTGGGGCAATCTGCGGATGCCACGTGGCTCAATCGGAGGGTGCCACGTGTCATCCCTGAAATGCATAAGGAGGCTCAGCAAATGAAAATTTTAAAAAAATATTAAATATTAGAACCCCACCAAATATGGTGGAGGTTCTGATATATATGGCATATTCCACCATAATTAGTAGCGCACCAACTATATAACAGATGTTCCACCAAATTTAGCTGCCGCCTAAACYGTCCTCCATTCTAGTGGTTTCCCGCCAGATCTAGCAGGGGGTGCCAAGTTGGTTGCAACTATACGAAAAAAAAGGGAGGCCCATGGGATTCGACCCCAAGACCTATKCCAACTAAACCTTAACTTAGCCTCCGCTAACCACTCCACGAACGACTTCACTTATTGCATAACCGCCAAATTTTATTATAAAAAGGGGTGTTTGTCAAAGAACAGAGGAGATCAGACCAAGCGTGCTTGTACGGATTCTTGTAYGTATTTTGGCATGCTTTTTGATATTTCTCARTTATTTATTGCAGAGATAAAGCATAGAAACCGAGGTTGGGGTGTTTCTTGGGCCTTAAAGTGTCATACTCAGATTGAGGCATGGAGACAGTCATTTTTAGGTAAAACGATGCCACGARTGCAGTGGTGGTGTTASTTTTCCTATCTGAGCAAAAAGTTTGTATCTTAACTCCAGAACGAGGTATACTTATGTATTTTTCCCAATTATTTTGTGGATTTAATAAAAAGACCTAACCATTTGAGAGGAGGACCCAGAGACATATTCCACCAGGGACAGACTCCATCATCAAGTTCTTTGTGTTCATATTGCATCCTTATGTCTCTTTCCTTTTGAGCTTTTCCTTCTTTATGGTGCACTTTTGTTTATTCTCATTTAATACAATTCTTTAATAATTCACACGACGAAAAGATCCTAGATCAATGAGAGATCCCTCTTTATATAGAATGAAAGAGGGATGGATGAGGAGATTAGGATGATCCCACTAAATCAGAGAAGCAAGTAAGGTCCAAACTGATCGGAGGCCACCTCATCCTCTAGAAGATTCCCTTGTAGAACATTCATGAATTTTGACTTTTCCCTTGCTTAAGCATCATCGCATCCTATGCACAGGTGGCTTGTGATGATGCCACGGTCTATATTTGGTGCAGAGTAAGACGATAAATAATCCTCGCACCCCAAGCATAGAGCAAGGTGCGTCAATTGTCCTTTTCATAGTTTTTTAGGGAGGACAAGAAAACCACTTTTCTCTTGGAGAAAGTGTCTTTTAATATTTTTAGGGAACATAGAAGTGAGTTAAGCACATGTCATCGATTGATCACTAGGGTGACAAAAATAATGTGTAACATAATTACCCCCAAATTATGAAGCTGGAACCTATGACACCTGAAATACTTTGTAGAATGTGTGTGTCGAAAACAAGGAGCGCATCGATCGGGAACCTGCAAACAACCAATCATCTCCATGATAATATACCATCTTCTGAGGTAGGAATTCTCATACTCAAACTACAAGTGACATTATCATAAGTTTCAAGTGAATCATGGCCACTATACATATATTGTGCATCCGCGTCATCATGATTTAGCATAGCCACGAGAAATACACTATGGATCTATGCTCTTAAAGAATTCAAATTCGGACATAACCATGAGACATACACAATGTATCTATGTGTTAGTACAAACTTATGAATACTTCGTTGCAACCTGGACTGATATGATGAGATCCAGGGTCTTCAATTCCATCGTCTCTAAGTACGAATCTAGTCATGTGATTACAGGTGTTGAAGTCGAACATGGTAGAAACCACTTGATTAACGGTCATTAATGAAAACCCTTAAAAAGTGCGAGGGAAATCATCATTGATGTCAATGACTCCCAAGGTACTCCTAGTACAATCCAACAAGTGTGAATGAATGAGTTGAAGTTGAACACTTGATGGAATCTTCCAATCAGGGGCCAATGATGTGAACCCATTGTTGAAAGTGAGGAAACATTCCATTGAGGCATGCAGTGTCCAAGGTTCTCTGTGATTTCTAAGTCTTGTTCCCGGATAAAGAGTTGAAGCTGACAGGAAAATTATCATCATAGGAGGCCCTTAATGTATCCCCCGTCAATGACACCAAATGTGTAAAATATTTGAAGTATATCAGAGTATGAAGTGATTCGGGACTGACTTAGGGAAGGCTGACATGGTAAAAATTTATAACTGCAAATGGTCAACTCAATAGAAGGTTAGTTTAGGTTTCACTTCTCTTGAACATATGAACAACATGACAATTGTCTTGGTAACATTGACTCAAAGGAGGACTCGACATACGAACTTCTGGATGGTCAAACGAGAGACAAATGGATTTCCCAACCCGGATACAATAATGAAGGGGGTTGTCATGTTCAAGAGCGACTTTACTACCACTAACATAAATATAGAGACACATTTCTTTCCCAATTTTCCCCCAACATTTATGGTGAGTACCTCTTTATTTTTACGCAATCTTGAAGAGGATAACATATGCTTGTGATGTAAGCTCATCCTTCGGATGAGTCCCTAGGAGTATTTTTAACAAACCCTAAGAAGGAGTGGTTCGATCCCATATGGGTCTTTCAATGCTTGTTTAACGAGTCCAAAGAAAGAAAACTCAAGGGTTTTCATTTTTAGAGAGTCTGAAAAACACTTAAAGAGAACTCCATAATGTCATTTTTCATAAGTTAGTCTGACGAGACCGAAAAAGAGACAAAATTTCACTCATCAGACGTTTTCTTCAAATACTTTTACGAGCGTGGAAAGAATAAGGTTGCTCGGATATCTTTTTGTGTTTAGGTAGCTTGAAAAGATCTTAAAGGATACTCCATAGGGTTTGTTTTTCATATATCCAATGCAATTTTGAAAAATGACAAAAGGTTACTTGATTGCATTCTCATGGTTTCACGAGCATGAGAAAGAATCAAGACTATGATCGTAGTTTTTCCTAAAAAACCCTAAAATCATATGTTCCTAAGAAAAACACACAAAAACAATAAAAAATGGTGGACCCCTGTCAAACGTCTCATCCTTAGACCTTTCAATCTGTAATAGAAAACATTTCGCAAAGTTGGTTAGACTTTAGGGCATGGGTAAAATATAAAAAATAAGTTATTTTTGCCATAAAATAGGCCAAAACAACCCTTTTACCATTTCATTTCCAATTTCACCCAAATAGTGCCCAAAACCCTCTTTTTCTCCCAAATTTCAACTATCAATTATGAAGCGCCTGGTGGATCATTTCACAAACAATCTCCGTCAAAAAGGTAATCTCCTGCCTCTTTATCTTTTGATGGTTTAAAATTTCATTTTTATAATTCGTTTATTGTTGATTTTGGGTCAATTTGTTTGGGGGTACCTGCGCTTTCATATCATCGCAGGCGCACAGTATCGTGAACTGCGATGTTATGGAATTGTCGCAAGGGGCTCAAAGATAGGGTGTGATGATGTCGCTCTGCATGAAATAAAATCCCTGCGATGACCACAAACTCAACTTTTGAAAAGATAAAAAGAGCTAGAAAAACTTCCAAGAGTTGATTTTTATGATTCTAATCCTCTTTTGATGTTACTTGGAAGGTTTTCCTTGGTCAAAATGCTCGAGTGGAGAGAACGAGAACATGAGGAAGAAGAATATTTTCCAGTAATGACCCAGGCATAGTTATGTCACTTAGGTAATGTGGATTACTAAAGTTCTTCGAAATTCAGGGCATGAGAGCCCAACTGATATTGCTAGAGTATCTGGTTCACATGTGGGATGTGAACGAACAACCCTTTCGTGTGGGTGTAAAAACACTCACATTGGATATAGAGGATATTTACTTTCTAATGGTTTTATCTCGTCGAGGTTCTCGGGTATCACTCTCGGGAAGTAGCGGTGGAGGATAACCTCTGGATTCCTATGTTGCACACCATTGTGTGCCAGGTACGAAAAAACATAGTGGCAAGGTGTCCATTGGAGATGTTCTGGATTTACCATTACAAACCATCCTCTATACCATACCCTGGATGGAATGGAGTGTAGATCCCCATATGGCTTTGCAAATCCACGTTCATTATGCCATAGAGTACATGGAACCCAAGGTATCCAATTGGTGTGAGGGTATCTTGAAGAACATGAAAAAGGAACTGACAAAGTGTTGAAATGGTCAGTTGAAACAATTTGGTTACGAGTACATTTTTCATTTCCTCCTTCTTGGAGAGGGTCCTCATATTACGTATACAGGTGGAGTGGGGAATACTCTCTCCACAAGATCCACGTATGAAAAGGTGGGTGGACTTGATGGCTCATCACAGTGGTGTGCCTATCGTCAAGTATGACGATGTTTTCTTCCAATGGATGAGAAATCAACTAATCATGGTTGAGTACTATGCATACGTCAGCACAGACTTCTGTGGGGATATTGACTTATCTCTTATTGAGGGATCTCAGTGGGGAGACATAGGTAAGAAGGAAATTTTCATTATATGATGTTTTTGATATTTTAATTATATAAAATGTTTTTTGTGTCATTTATCCAAGACTAATCAAGTTCTCTCAATAATGTAGATGTGGCACCTTATCGTCCTTCGGGATCATCTCCCATTAAGAGGAGAGGAGAGAGAGGTGTTGTAGCAGGAGTGGTCACCATATATATCTAGGTGATTGAGCAGAACCTAGAGGGATTAACCATGAATATCTCTGATGCAACAGTGGACGAACTTCCTAAGCACTATCAATGTCATACAATTGTCATATCTGCATCTATTGGTCGACTACTCCATAGAGTGGCACGGGAAGTTGTTTGTTACAGCGAGCAACATCCTTGATGATTTTGTACATGAATCCATGAGCTTCACTTTTTGATATTTTTTTCCTTGGACAAACACTTTTTGTAACTTTTATCGTTATTAATATAAAGTTTCTACCGGCTTACTTGTCTTTTTAAAATGTGTGTTTGGATTTACAAATGTCTCAAATGTATGACTAACACATAATTAGCCAATGCATCTGTCAATTTCTTTAGACATATAGGAATATTTTGATATTCAATATAATCAAAATGTCTTTCCAAGAGGTGAATTCTTAAGTATACCCTTAACAAAGTAGGCATTCAGATGGAATAAATGTTACTTAATTTCATCACTACTAAATGTGAATCGAGTCGTACAATGAGATGACATATACCAAATGAAATGGGGTCAGTTAATAATTCAATAAATGCATTGTATTCTGCAATATTATTAGTTGCATGAGCAAGGAAAACATAGTGTAGACCGATCAACTCATTTTTAGGTGCATAGATTCCCCATGCAACAGATTCGAAGTTTTGAGTACTGCGACTAGCACCATCGAAAAATTTGATATAGGGTAGCGAAGACACCGAAATCTAGAAACCAAGCACAATGAAAGGTCGGCAACTAAAAGGCATATCAAAAACGAAAAAAGCACACTAGAGTATAGTAAACTAAAAATACACAACACTCATGCAAAAATATTTTATGCATAGTACTTCTTCAAGTAAATCCCATTTTTGGGTTCACTCAGAGGAATTCCATCATAATCTACCAGCTCATAAGCCCCTTTCTCCAACACCCATTTCACAATATAAGGGCCACACCACATAGGCTTGAATTTACCGGCCCCTAATAAGTCACGATCATGTTCGTAAAGAAGAACTAAATCACCCTCAGAAAAAACATGTGATTTGACTTGCTTTTCATATTGATCTTTGACACGCTTCTTCTAAGCTTCAATGACTAAGGCAGCATCACGACGAGTCTCTTCTAATTGCATCAAATACAATAGATGTTCCTCTTTAGTTGAGGTCTTAGGGAGAAGTTTGACAGCTAGTTTCAAGGATAGGATTTCACATTCAATCGACAAAATAACTTCAATACAATATACTAACTGGAAATGTGTGAACCCTGTGGTAGATTTAACAGATGTCTGATAAGACCATAATGTTGAGAAGAGAATTGTGTGCCAGCTTGACTTGTGAATTCCTATCATCCGTCGAAGCATAGTAGTAATAATTTTGTTAATTTCTTCAACCTAATCATTGGCCTGTGGATAGCAAGGTGTTGAGTTTTCATGTCGAAGACCCAACTTCTCGGTAAGTTCAGACATCATTAAATTGAAAAAATGACTACCATGGTCAATGATGATGGCTTGAGGGACACAAAATCAAGTAATGATATGATTGAATATGAATAATGATGTAGTTTTTTTGGTGTTATCAAATGTGGGCATTGCGTCTACCCATTTAGTGAAATAATCCACAGCTACGATGATGTATCCATGCTCCCCGATCGAGTGAGGGTTACATGTCATGAAGTCAATGCCCCATTTAGAGAATGGACCAATGGAAACTACAGGGTAAAGAATATCAAGATGAGATCGGATCTTATTGTTATACATTTTACAAGCGTTCCATTTCGGGACAACACTAATGCAATCCTTAAACAATGATGGCCAAAATTAACCAGCTCATAAGATCTTTTGGGCAGTGGCATACCTAGACATATGACCGCCACTAGCTCCAAAATGACAGTCATTCAAAGATTTCTCAGCTTCATCATACATTAGGAATCATCAAAATATCGAATCAATACCATGACCGTAAAGGATATCACCAAGGATTATGTATTGATGCTCTTGATACTGAATACGATGACAATCCACACTAGAAAGATCGGGCCAAAAATTTTGGGTTTGGAGATAAATGATAATGTATCCACATCATATGTCATCATAACTGATCAAAAAGAGGGACTCATCATGATCTTGGTGGATATCGGTGGTCACCCACCTTTTCTAACTGGCTCAAAATTGTTTTCTGACAGTTTTGTCAATTTACTATTTTTAGCAGTTTTTAACTTCTGGGGCCATTTTGAGGGCCTAAATGAATGATTTTTGGGATCGAGCTTCTCAATGATATCTGAAGGATTTAATTGATCCCTCAAAATGAATCTCCTCATCGATACTTTTCCAACGAGTTATCGTACGCCCCAAATAGAGATCGTATACAAAAGTTACAACCCCGAGAAGTTGATGTACTAAATTAACCAAACGGGGCCCACATGAATTTTGGCGCTTCATCTCCTAGGGTTAGGTTTTTGGATGTCTAGGGTTTTTGACATTCTTTTTTATTGAAAAAATTCCTTCAAAGCCTCATTGTAACCATATTCTTGTGAATGAGCACAGTCATCACATCTCTTCTCAGAGATAAGCCGCCACCATTCAACAAGCTTGTTTTTCGCTGCATTTTACAGTTTCATCTTATTTCCTTATTGAATAGAAAACTATTTTTATTGTATATTTGTTAGTTTGTGCTAAGAACCTGTTAATAATCTATAGTCATTTTTTCCTTCTCATAAAATATGGATCGGTGGTATCAGATCGGTCTACTCCTTGTCATCTTAATGCATGTCCCTAATGAGGTCGGAGAACAAAGAGTTGGGTCTCGAGCTTGTTTCCCTTGAGGAAAAAAGCTCTCACATGCCCAAGAGACCTCTCATGGTGGGAGAAAATAGAGATGACACGACAAGAGATCCTTTCAAAATGTTTCTTGAGGAATACCTCACACAACAAAGGAACGAGATGATGGATACTTTCGCGCAAATCCTTCGATGGCTACCAATAAGCGACGCATCTTCTTCGAGCAGAGGCGTCGCTCCCTTAAAGGTACAAATAAAGTTCTATATTCCTATATTTGAAGGTCATATAGATGAAGATGTTGTAAACAAGTGGTTGAATCTACTAGAAGGGTATTGTTTTGTCCATAAATTTTTGAAAAGAGAAAAGATTACTTTTGCGCTCCTCAAAGTCATTCCCCATGTCAAATATTTAAGGAACAATACTACCCTGTTAGAAATTATGATGAATTGTATACCAAATGGAACACAATGCGGCAAGAAAGAGACCAAGCAATGCCAGATTTCACAAATATCTTCCATACCTTGCGCACCAAGATGGGTATCAAAGATTCATAGAGACATCTAGTGCTCAAGTATAGCAGTGCCCTGCATAGATACATCCAGAACGAAATGGAATTTTTGTACATCTCATCCTTGGGAGAGGCCTACCGATATGCCTTCAAAATTGAGCAGAAGATTAAACACAAGATGCAGGAATTTGGGCCTGGGAACTCCTCATAGAAAAATCTAGGAAAAGGTAGCCCCAACCCACAGAAAAAGGACAGAGAAAATATGGACAATATCAGTACAACCAGTCCAAGCTGCAAGAAAATAAGGACACCAAAAAGACAAATAATGATACCAGGAAGTGGTGTGACTTCCATAAGAGACCTTGGAATAACACTGCTAACTGCTACTCAAAGTAGTCATTGGTGGCATAAGTGAAAGCCTCTTAATAAGATGTGGGTTCTGACTCTGAGTCAGAACGAGAAAGGGGAAGATAGATCATTGATGTGGAACCTAGTACCATCATTGCTACCACCAAGCTCCAGCTTAGTGAACCAAATGAGCCAGAAGAAGGAGTGTGCCTCTTCCATTCATATATGTGGGTAAAAGGCACCCCGTTGCACTTCATCATTGATAGTGGTAGCCAAAATAACCTCATCTCAGCAGAGGTCGTCAAGCGGCTGGCCCTGCCAACAACGCCACACCCAAAACCCTACACCATTGGATGGCTCTACCAAGGAATCGATCTCCACATCAGCCAACAATGTTGACTTTCATACGACATCAATCCCTTCAAAGATGAGGTATTGTGTGATATTTCTCCTCTTGAAGTTTGTGATGTTATTTTGGGCCAACCTTATTTATGGAAATGTCAAGTTGTATATGAGTCTAGGCCTTGTAGTGTTATTAATACTTTGAACATGAAATTGTACAGGATATCTGAGGTAGTCCCACCTAGTGCTATTTACTTCATATTTGCTAAGCAATGTAGGAAGGTCATCTCTCAGATGGGGTTCGACATTTTTCTTCTTCGTGATTCGCTCTCAGAATGAGGGAAATATCATAGCCACGTCCAGGGTCTCTACAGATGAACTCTCCACACAGCAAAAGCAAGTAGATAAGATCGTGGAAGAATACTTAGATATCTTCTCCTCACCTGCTGGGGTACCTATGCACTTATAGGTCAAGAACCCCATCGATCTGACCCCCGGTGCATCGTTGTCCAATGCACCATTCTATCGTCGCTCTTTGTTAGAGAATGAGGAGACCAAGCGACAAATCCAAGAACTGCTCCACAAGGGGCACATCTATCCCATCTCATCACCTTGTGGGAGCCCAATCGTGCTAGTATAGAAGAAAGATGGAACCTGGCGACTCTACATTGATTAGTGGCCTCTGAATAAAATCACATTCGGAAACTAGTACCCGATTCCCAGAATCGACGACCTCCTTGATCAACTCATGGGGGCCAAATACTTCAGTAAGATTGATCTAAAGTCTGGCTACCACCAAGTCCCGATAAAACAGACAGATGTATGGAAGACTGCCTTCAAGTCAAAGGAAGTCCTTTTTGAGTGGTTGGTCATGCTTTTTGGTTTGACAAATGCTCCATCCACTTTCATGAGGATGATGGATGATATCCTGCGACCATTCACCAATACATTTTCAGTGGTGTATCTGGATGACATTCTCATTTACAGCAAGACTTGGGTCGAATGCTTGTAGCATATTCAGCAGGTTTTTCACAGCTTGCAACAACACAAGCTATACACCAACTTGGAAAAATGCTCCTTTGGCATGGATAGGGTCCATTACGTGGGCTACATCATTGATCAGCATGGCGTACATGTGGATCCATCCAACATCCAAGTCATCCATGACTGGCCAACCCCAACGACACTCATTGAGATTTAGATCTTCACGGGCCTTGCCAATTTCTATCGTTGGTTCTTATTGGGATTCTAGAATATCGCATGGGCCCTCAGCCAAATAACTAGGGGTGGTGGTAAGGCGAAAGTTTCATGGGGCCTATCCCAATAAAAATCGTTCGATGATTTGAAGTGACGTTTGTGCACTGCCCCATTAATTTCACTACCAAACCTACAGTAACCCTTTGAGATTGAGATAGATGCTTCAGACTATGTTGTGGGCACCGTTCTCACTCAGTATGGCCACCCCGTGGCCTATCATAGTGAGACACTATCAAATGTTTTCTGTATGTATTCTACTTACGACAAAGAAATGTACTCCATTGTGCAAGCCTACCGCCAGTGGAGATATTACATTATTGGGAAGGAGACAATCATCCACACTGATCATAAGCCACTACAGTTCATGCAGACGCAAGGAAAATTGTAGAATGACCACCATCAAAAGTGGTCCACATACTTGCTTCAATTCCACCTCAACATCAAGTATAAAATAGGAAGCACCAACCACATCGTTGATTGCCTCAGTAGACTGCCAGTCGCAGAACTCTCTATGGGGCTAGACTCTTGCAGCCATGAGACCTCTAGATGGCCCCAACTCTATGAGACAGACCCGAACTTCACCACCACCTACCAAATTTTGGGTGCAAACGCAGTTGTCGATAATTTCCATATTCAGGATGGGTTGTTGTGTCGTTTAGGCCATATATGTGTTCCATCAAGTGACCGAGCAAAGATTATCTGGGAATCCCACTACAGTTGGGTGGCAGGACACTTCGGCATCGAAAAGACAGTGTCAATGCTATAGAAATATTTCTATTGTCCAAAACTTCGACAAGAGGTCAACAAGTATATCAAGTCCTGAACTGCCTACGCTATTGCCAAACCGACCACAAAGAAACAAGGCATGTACACCCATCTTCCTACTCCTGAAAGGCCATGGGAATCTGTCTCAATGGACTACATGTCAAGCCTCCCATCCACCAAGCGGGGAAATGACTGTGTTTTGTGGTTGTTGATCGCTTTTCTAAGATGGCAATTTTGGTTGCCTGCAAGAAGAGCATCACAGTAGAGGCCACTACCAAGATCTTCTTTGAACGAGTCTGGGTACATTTTGGAATCCCACAAACCATTTTCTCAGATCAGGACAGTCGATTTCTCAGCACATTCTGGTCGAGTCTTTGGTCATTGTTGGACACCAAGCTCACCAAATCCACAGCCTTCCAGCCCCTAATAGATTACCAAACCGAGGTCGTAAATCGAATTATTGTGCATATCCTTCACATGTATAATTCCAAGCACCCTCGCACATGGGATGAGAGTCTTCCCTATGTCCAATGTAGCTACAACCGAGCCCTGCGAAGTTCAACCGACCATAGCCCCTTTCAGGTGGGGTTGGGATTCCAACCATTGGGTCCCATAGATGTTTCACTCCCCCTTACGGTCACCTCG
Organism: Picea engelmannii; assembly: GCA_009831015.1. NCBI lineage: Eukaryota > Viridiplantae > Streptophyta > Pinopsida > Pinales > Pinaceae > Picea > Picea engelmannii. The sequence goes on from ML814659.1 coordinate 117,967, forward strand.
ACCGACTCATATCCTACTCAAACTGAAGATGACAAAGCCACCCGGTTCATTGATATCCTATAGAAGTCCAAATCAACATCGGGTTCCACATAACTTTCAAGTGGGCGACAAAGATTGGTTTAACTTGCAGAAAGAACACCTTACAGGACCCCATCGGAAGCTTCAGCCACTCCATTATGGGTTGTAGACCATCACCAATGACATGGGGGGTAATTCTTTTGAGCTAAACATTCCTCCTTTCCTTGGCCTACACCCAATGTTCAACGTGGATCTCCTTCGCCCTTGTTTCCCACCATTATTGGACACCTCAGAAGTAGCAGAACAATTGACACCAACAAAGCTCAACCCTGACTTCATACAATAGTCATCCAATGATCATATTGTGGACACAGATATTAAGGGCACTCAACAGAAAAGGATCCAGCTTTATCGAGTCATCAAAGCAAGGCATCTCCTGCACCAGGGCAAGTGGCTCACCTATGGCCAAATTCAGCAGAAATTTCCTCATCTGATGGGGGAACTCAACACAGTCGATACCATTGATTCCTAAGGAGGGGGGATTTATCCAGGTGTATATCAGTGGCCACCCAACGTTTCCAATTGGCTCAAAACAATTTTCTGGCAATTTTGTCAATTTACTATTTTTAGCAGTTTTTAACTTCTGGGGCCATTTTGAGGGCCTAAATGAAGGTTTTTTTGGATTGATCTTCTCAATGATAGTCAAAGGCTTTTACTGAGCCCCCAAAATGTATCTCCTCGATGATACCTTTCCAACTAGCTATCGTGCACCTCAAACGGAGATCGTATGCAAAAGTTATGACCCTGGGAAGTTGATGTACTAACTTACCCAAACAGGGCCCACATGACTTTTGGCGCTTCATCTCCTAGGGTTAGGTTTTTGGATGTCTAGGGTTTTTTACATTCCTTTTTATTGTAAAAAGGCCTTCAAATCCTCATTGTAACCATCTTCTTGCAAATGAGCACAGTCGTCACATCTCTTCTCAGAGATAAGCCGCCACCATTCTAGCAAGCTTGTTTTCCGCTACATTTTACAGTTTCAGCTTATTTCCTTATTGAATAGAAAACATGTTTTACTATATATATATTATTTTGTGTTAATCACATGTTAATAATCTTTAGTCATTTTGTTTTGTGCATAAAATCTAGATCACATCAAGAAATGAATCCTCTGCCACAGTTTTTGTCTCAGTAGAGGGAAGGTCACATATCAATTCGCCAAAAACCAAAGATTTCTTTGATTTGGCACGCTCAAATTCCAAATAAAACTCCTACATAATCACCATCCATTAGGAGTATTTTCCCACCAACAGTTGTCGAGTAAGGATGTGTTGCATAGGGTTGCAATCGGAAATGACTATGGTTTGCGTAATAAGATATAATGATGAAAATGTTGAACAACTTGAATAGCTTCAAAGGCCATCTTTTCCCCATGAAAATATTTGGTTTTGGTGGTCGTGAGACTCCAAATCAAATAGTAGATGGCATGTTCATCATGCGAATCATTCTCTTGGACTAGAACCATAGCAATGGTAGAGTCTGAAGCAGCTAAGTATAAGAAATAATATCGACTATAATCGGGTGGAAATAAGAGTGGTGTATGGGTTAAGGCAAGTTTCAAAGCTTCAAAGGATTTGATGGAAATTGTTGAGTTGAGAAAAAGGTAGTCGTAGTGAGAATCCATGACTACGATGATGTATCTAATTTCTCCTGAGGAAAGAAACGTTCATCAAGAAAAGGAAAATGAGAATGGTATACAGCCAGCAATAAAACCATCGCATGTGGTCATAATAGAAGAAACAGAAAAGGGGGGAGAAACAAAATCGAGCAACATAATCCTGACAAAGACATAATTTCTCCTCCCCTGTTTCCCGAGGGCTAATGATAGAAAAACTGGTTGTATATCCTAATTTTGATATCGTTGGGGAACTAAAGAATCTATGTGTTAAAATTCCACTCCTACAGGATTTGCAAGATATTACTATTTATGCAAAAACAATTAAATAATTATGTGGGAACATTCCCATAAGGAAAACTAAGAATCCATCAACTATTCATGTAGTAGGAACTTTGTCTGATCTTATTCTAGGCAAGCAAAAGCCATTCAAGTACACAGACCCAGGGAATCCCATGGTAACGGTTCATATACAGGGTTGTTTTTTTTCAAATACACTGGTAGATTTGGGGGCAGCCATCAATATTATTACCACCGAGACATGTAATGTCTTGGGTATCACCTCCTTCGAACCTACTTCAACTATGTTAGAACTGGCTGATAGATCGGTGGTTAAACCAATTGGCATATTACAAGATATAGAAATCTCAGTGGACTCTTGGGAATACCCAACTGACTTCTTAGTTATCAACCCAAGAAGTAGACTCGATGGACACCCATTGATATTGGGATGACCATGGCTAGCAACAACATATGCATACATAGGATGTCGCACATGCAACATGACAATTGCTAAAGGAAGTTCTATAAAGAAACTTATCCTATATCCTCCATCTCAACCAAGTCTTTCTATCATACATCAACAGTTGCAACCACCTATATATCCATAAGAAAACCTACTATCTCCTCTCACACTAGAAGAATCTCTTGGGCTCAAAAATCAACTAGAAGATGATGTGATCAACAGCTTCATTAACATCCCAACTGTGGTAAGCAGCCCAACATGTCAAATGCTAAAAGTTGTTTTAGATAATGAAGCACAAGGAGATCCTTTGGAAGAATTGATGGAGCAACATATTCCCACTAATGTTGTCCATAACAACATTTCAGTTAAAATCACACCAGGAAGATTTCTGAATATTAATGTCAATTTGAATGAGTAACATCAACAAAAATTGATTCAGATCCTTTCTAAATGTCAGCAGGCTTTTGCTTGGGAGTATCCTAACATGAAGGGAATCGATCCCCAACTCTGTACACATCATATCTATATTGAAAAAGATGTTTGAACCATCCGACAGCCCCAACGAATATTGAATCCTCATCTCAGGGACGTTTTTTAAGAAGAATTATAGAAATTGAAGGATGTAGATTTCATATATCCTATTTCAGACAATCAGTGGGTCTCTCCACTAGTAATCGTCCCTAAAAATAATGGGAAGTGGTGAATCTGTGTATACTATAGAGAAATCAATAAATCTACCCATAAGGACCACTTTCCCTTACCTTTTATTGATCAGGTCCTTGATACTTTAGCAAGGAAGCATTTTTTCTCCTTCCTGGATGGCTTTAGTGGTTATAATCAGATTCAGATTGCTCCAGAAGACCAGGATAAAACTACATTTACATGTCCCTAGGGTACCTTCACATATCAATTATTTCCCTTTGGATTATGTAATTCTCCAGCTACATTCCATAGATCTATTTTAAGAATATTTTTTGATTTGATTAATGAAGGACTTGAAGTTTACATGTACGATTTCACCCCTTATGGCACTGACTTTGATCAAGCTTTAAGCAATTTGGATAAAGTAATGGAACGATGCATTGCTACCAGGCTATGTTTGAGTCATCAAAAATGTCATATGATTATGACTCAAGGTGTGGTACTAGGACACTATGTTTCTGCAGATGGAATCAAGGTAGACCCAACAAAAATAGAGGTAATCCTTAATCTTCCTACACCTCGTACACAAACTGAGGTACATAGTTTCCTTGGTTGTGCAGGATATTATCGTAGATTCCTAGAAAATATTTCAAGGATAGATGCACCTTTACATGATTTAACTAGTAATGTGGAATTTCAGTGGTTTGATAAGTGTGATGTTGCATTTGCAGAGCTTAAAAGGTTGGTTTCAACAACACCGGTGTTGAGAGGACCAAACTAGAAATTACCATTTCACATCTCTTCAAATGCATCAGATATCACCATAGGCATTGTCCTTGGACAGCAAGAAGACAAGAAACCTTATGCTATTTATTTTATTATCAAAAATCTTACTCTTGCCTAATTAAACTACACAGTAACAGGAAAAAAAAAATTAGCCGTTATACATGCTATTAATAAATTTCGCCACTATATAACAAGCTATCTAGTTATTTTGTATACTGATAATTCTGATATAAAATATTTAGCTATCAACCCAATTACTAATGGATGGGTTACTCAGTGATTGTTGTTATTGCAGGAATTCAACATCACCATTAAGGATCGGCCCTGGAGAGAGAATCGCGTTGCAGATTTCTTGTCTCACATACCCAAAACAGATAACTCTTTGACAGTTCAACATCAATTTCCATACGAACACTTGTTCGATGTCACTATTAAGATGCCTTGGTACACTGACGTGGTGAATTACCTAGCAGCTGGGAAACTACCAGCACACCTGTCATCAAGAGAAAGGAAATTAATCGTTCAGTGCAGTGCACGGTTCACCTAGATTGGTGGATATATTTTCCACACAAGGTCTGATCTTCAGATCCGAATATGTGTCAGAGATGATGAAATTTATGATGTCTTGAAGGTAGGTCACGATGAGCACTATGGAGAACATTTTGCAGACCGCGGAAATGGGCATAAGGTTTTACAGATGGGCTACTATTAGCCCTCAATATTTAAATATGAAAAGAAGTATGTCCAGGCCTGTGAAAACTATCGGAGGATGGGCAGACTAGGCCAAGCTGATGAAATTCCCCTACAAGCACAAGTGGTGGAGGAACCTTTCGAGAGATGGGCACTGAATTTCATTGGTCCCTTCAACCCAAAATAAAACCAAAAGTATTATATACTAGTCGCAACAAACTATATGACCAAGTAGGTAGAAGTAGTGGCCTTGCCAAATGCAACTGAGGAAGAAGTCATTAAATTTATCTTTGAATTATTTGTATGCTATGGATTACCCAGGGAAGTAATCACTAACGGAGGGTCGCAATTTACAGCACACAAAATATCAGCCACTCTGTGCAATTATCACATTAAACACAGAGTTACCTCCCCATACCACCCACAGGAAAACGGACAAGTGGAAAGTACCAATAAAGTCTTGGAGGAAATATTGACAAAAATAGTTTCAACAAACCATCAAAATTGGGCAACTGAGCTTCCAAATGCCTTATGGGCCTATCGCACAACATGGAATAACACTACTAGATACTCTCCTTATCACCTAGTCTTTGGCAAAGAACTAATATTTCCAATTGAATTTGATATCAAGACTCTAAGAATGGCCCAGGAAATTGGACTGGATCTTATAGAAGCACACACACAACGCTTACAACATCTCAATGAGTTAGATGAAGCATGCTTGTTTTCCCTTCAACGCACAACTGTTATTTAGCAGCAGAGATCTAGCTAGCACAATAAGCATATCAAGAAGAAATCCTTCCAGAAAGGTGATTGGGCACCTCTCTATGATTCCAAATTTCAGGATTTTCTTGGGAAATTACAAACAAGGTGGTTGGAACCGTATGAAATCAATGAAGTTCATGATAGTGGCACTGTCACTTTAGTTACCACCGATGATTCTAGTTCTCCTTTTTTGGTAAATGGACATCAACTACGACTCTACCATCAACAACTTTCAAAAGAATCCTTTTGCCAAGAAGTAAGTAATGATCCTACTGTTCGTATTTTAGTTGTCTAGGAAGGTAACCCAATAGCTTCAATTCCATGAAATTGTTGTTTTCATCAGCATTGTACATATTGTGTATAATTTTATTTAGAGATTTGATTGATTTTTTAGGTTTTTACTTTCTATGAAAGTCACTATGAAGAGCTTTGGAGAATAAAAACTAGAAAATATTATTGTAATGAATATAATTAGCACTCTTTTTTGTTCCTCATTCAAACTTCAAATTTCTCCTATCTCACTTTGAAAAATCCATCGATTATAAACCTTGTTTTACACAGGAGATGAATATGTCATGTTCCGAAACAAAAAGTTGGGTAGCTGCACTAAAAGAATGTGCAACTATAGTAAATCAAAAATGAATACATGACACTACAAAACATCCAATACTTCAATCATTCATTAAACGTCCCCATAAAAATTAAATGAATTTATTTGATGACTAATCAATCCTAGATTCACTAAAACAGAAATGTTTGTGGGAGGTATCCAATTACCTAATTAAATGGTTGAAATTTGAACATCGTCATTGTTGTTCATTTGAACGTAATAGATATTGGTCAATTTGTTGCAATTGTTGTTCCCTTTTCAGGTAGTGTCGTTCATTTGAATGTAGAAACTGTCATTCCCTTTGTTGTGATTGTTGTTCCCTTTTCGGGTAGTGTCGTTCATTTGAATGTAACAGATGTCATTCCCTTTGTTACAATTGTCGTTCTCTTTTGTGAGTTGTTTCATTCATTCGAATTTAGAAATTGTCGTTCCCTTTGTCACGATTGTCGTTCCTTTTTCTCATGTACCGTTGTTCATTTGAAAAGAAACAATTGTTGTTCCTTTTTGCAGTTGTTCATGTTGTTGTTCCTTTTCTTTGAAAGCAACGATTTTTCACCAACAACACATCATTCTGATACTTTTAGCCACTCCTTTGGGTACGAACTTCACTAACTAATTTTCAACATCATTACTTCTAATCATCATGGTAACGATCTATCTTTGTTTTTTTGAGGAATATCTAGCATACCTTATCAAATTGTTCATGGATTGATTTTTATGAATTGTCTTAATATTGTTCATAATCCTTAACCACCATAATTTGTTTCTTTCCCCTATACATATACATATACTTGAATGATAATTTTCCTTCACATCATAATAAGGAGTCTAAGGCACATTTTTACTTGGCATTATTACACTTCTTACGCCATCCCACACTCTTAAGGAGTAGATGAGCCTCCCTTAAATAAATCTTAAAAAAAGGGGGGGGGGGAGGGGGAGGGGATAATAATAAAATAAGGAAAGAAAGAAAAATAACCTTTTCCAAAAAGGATAAGGGTTTCATCATAATCCAACCTACCATGATCATAAGAGATTAACATAAGTGAAATTCCCACTATGGCTACCACACCAGGGCAATGGCCTTTGGAATTTAAGGTCAAAGGACAAGAGGTCTCATCATGAGTCTGCTTGTTCACTTAGGTTATGATCTAGTGAGTGGCATTGTCGTTATCTGGCTACCAAACTAGGATAGTTGCCTTTTTGGGAAAAGACGATTCAAACTATTTATTGAGGATATTGGCTCATCTATGGGTTAAAAGGAAACCCTGTCGAGGATATGGATGTCTGCTGGCAGCAGTGGCTCTACCTATGGTATGGAAGTTATATTAAATATGCTAAGTTTTTTTTGTGTTCATAGACTTCCTTTCTTAAAAAAGGGGCTATCATTCTAGTTATATTCAACACAAGGGAAAGTAACAAAGTTATGACATATGGAATATTTATAAAATGTGAACAGATTTAGACTACTTGGAATATTCTTCCTTAAACATATTTGAACATGGGTATTTGAAATTGTACTTCCACAAAAAGGTGTGATTATCGTTCATGATTAACATTAAAAATTCTTTGAAAGTTATTTATGGTCGTTCTCCCGGTGATGGAGGAATAATAATTATCCCTCACTTGAAATGACCACCATCAAAACGCTCACACATATCGATGGTCGAGGTCGAACTTTTAATTTATCAGGGGGCATATATTCTGCATGTTTATCGATAGATCATAATTATTACAATTAATGGGAAAATTTGTATTTCTATTTGTTGTTCTGTAATTTTTACAATTTCCAGTAATATTTTCTCACAGGCTGGTCTAACTAAGTTTGCAGTTGGGAATGATAGTTGTGTTGAATTGTTTACAAAAGACATGGGCTACCAAAGCATCCACCGAGATCCCACATTTTTGCAAGTAACTGACCAAGAAAGGGAAATTTTACATCGTCTGGGATGGATGGAATACTTCAACAAATTGCGAGGATTCGACATAAATGTCACGCTAGCATTTTTCCAAAACTTGCAGGGAGGAGTCTCATTAATTAAAGGAATACAAATTCTGATTACTGATTCCATTAGAGCTGACGTAACAAACCTCCCAAAAGAAGGAACACAATGGACCAGGAAATATACAACACTTAAGGAGGTTGTGGAGTCCCTCGCAGAACCGGGAGAAGAATTCAATAAAAAAGGGAAAGGACTCAACCACATTTCTCTCAGCGAACCATGGAGCGAGAAAAAGGGTGTGATACAAAGATATATCACATGTGATGGGAGATACGACGTGGTGGTACCACGCCACCTCAAACTGTTGGCAGCACTAAAACAAAGGTCAGTGATAAATTTACAATTCTTTTTTAATGCCATGTTGCATGAAGTCACTGGAAGGACCCAAAAGGCCAGATACCCTACCAATGTAATTAGTCACCACAGGTTAGTAAAATTGATAGTAAATAGGGACTTAAACCATACACAAATAACTTGGGGAGACTTAATTGAGCTCGATAGTCCCCTACAAATTGAGTAACCTGAAGTCCACCATGAAATTCCCCCATATTGAATTGAGGAAGCCCAGAGATAAGGAGATAATGCCCAAATTGAAATTCTAGTACCCCAACCTAAAATGGAAGTAGACCCCATTCAGTTGTAAGAAACTCAGATCATACAGGAAGAAACATCAAGGAAGAAGAGACATAGAACAATTTATGTTCTTGAAACCTCCATTGTGAAAAGAAGAAGGGGTAAAAAGACAGTACAACCTGAAAGCACTCAGGAAACTGTACAGACAGATTAACCATAACATGAAACCCCTACATAACAACAGGATGATTTCTTGAGAAGTTATGAAGAAGAGATGGCCCAAGTATTAGGAAATTCATGGATATCACTTACTGAAAATATAGACGGTTCTGGAGAACCCCAAGCTTCAACTTCTTCTCATTCAAACCATGTCTTTGATCTTCCTAGTATGGATATGCCATCTTCTAAAGGAACATAACAGCTAGAACCTCACATTGAGGTAAATAGTCCTTTAGAACAAACAAAGCACCCAGAAGATACAGGGAAGTAGTTACCAGTTGATCAAGGTGGGGAAGACCTTGAAATTCCCCATAGACAGGAAGAAACAACAGGAAAAGCCAACAACAAAATCAGAAAATTAAAACATGAAAACAATATATTGAGGAAAAGGATTAAGAAAATAAAAGTATTAAAATAAAAAGTTGGCAGATTGAAAGAAACAATTAGACAACTTAGGAAGTAGTTGGAACAAGCTGACAAAGCCCGTGAGAAAAATAAATCTAAGAGGGATAGAGTACAGGGAAGAAATCCACTTCCCAGAAGGACAATTCACACCAATTATGTTCGAACACAAACAGAACAACATGCTCCTTTAGCATCAGTTGAAATAGAAACTCAGACAAAGGTTCCAGCAACAAAAGAAACAATTTTTCAAATCGAAGGAGTGTTTCTTATAGATGTTTCCTGCTCCTTTGGAAACAATTGAAATAGGAACCCAAACAGAGGTTCCAGCAACAATGGAAACATCTGTTCAGACTAATGAATTATTTCACTCCCCTTACCAGGATGCCATTATTAAAAGGTTGGAAGCAAAACTAGAACAATCCCAACAAACCCTAACTCAATGCATAAGTGAAATGGTAATAGTGTCAGAACACTAGAAAGTTGTCAGAAAACTTCAAACCATGTCAACAATTGAGAATGAGACCTTTGTCGAGCTCAGCAAAACTAAATAAAAGGTGAAGAAGGTATAGGGCCAGCTCGATGGATCTTTGGAGAAAATCAAAGAAAATTGCTCTATTTATTCTGATATGTTATCTTGTAGAGCCTCTGCTACTAATTATTCCATGTTTTTATTAGAATGTTATCTATTATTGAAAGTAAAAGCTATTAGAGCAATCACACCTTCTGAGTTCACCATTGTTTCTAATTTTGTTTCATGTTTTGAAGAACAAGAGGATGGACTGCAATACTTTTTGTGTGAAATATATATTCACAACTTCATCCTAAAAGGAAACAAAAAAGAGAATCCCAATCCATTCACTGGGGACATCCAGTTTCATGAATTCTTTTCTTTGCCAAAAATCAAACCAGGTGGGATAAAGCACATAAGGTTTTCATGAAAAGGGAGAAGGGAGTAGACCTATGGATCAGAGGAGAACCTCCTAAATCCTTTGATACCATTATGCAACACAGAACATTCATGAAGAGGGATAAGGTTGTGGAATATTTAGCCCCTATCCATATACATGTTGTACATACATGTCTATAGTATTTTAGAGAGCTTAAAGAAGAAGCATTTTCTACTGCTAAATTAAGATGGGATGTCTCTTCAAATGAAGTCAAGATCAAAGAACCATTTGGATTCAGAAATTTCCATGCAGCTACTTTTAGATTAGAGAGGTATGCCAAAATGATCATGGATGAAGGACCTTCCTGGATTGGATATAGGTACAATCCTCCTATTATTTGGTATCCTCCAAAGGGTTATCAGAGTGATTATGAAATTTGTAAGAAAAGGGAAGATGCTTCTTTTGAAGAGCTTAAAGGTAAGCATGGATTTTGAATACAAAGAGAAGAGAACTCCCCTCTATTCAGTATCACTGCTTTACATGTAAACTCTCTTATTACATGAGGACATGCAAAATGATAAGTTGTGGGGTATGTTGAGTTGAGAAAAGGGAACAAATATTCTCCATATTACTATGGTTTGTGATATATTCTTTGTTGACTTTTCGATTAATTTGAAGTAATTAGGAAAGAAAATGGTTAAAAAATATTTTAGAAAGATTATTGAATGATATTAGATAATTTCTAAATTTTTGTTTGAATTGTTTTGATTTTATTGCATAAATGGACAATTCTTGTTAACTTGAGACAGTTAAGAAGATCATGAAGATGCACAGGCCATTGAACATCGAAGAATTCAGGCACAAAATAGTTTAAAGGAATATTGACTCTTTGTTTTGTAATCTTCATAAATAGTAAAAGCAATCATGAGGATCTCTCGGTCCTCGTGATAGCTTAATTTACTTATTTCATTGTAATATATAGAGGATAGTGAAGAATAGAGAGAGAGAGAGAGATAGAATGAAGGATTTTAACCAAACATTCAAATCTCTTAATTGTTGACATTTTGTACAGTAGTCCATTGTAAAATGGTTTAGCAGTTATGGAATCAATGAAAGATTCAAGTGTTTTGATCATCCCTGCATAATGAGTTTTTAGTAGCAATATCTTCTGAAGACCGTGGGCCCAGCCAGAAGGAGCTATTGTCTCATCTGTAATCGTATCAATTTTGTTTTATTTCTATGATTTGAATTTCCTTTCAAAACAGTTAGATAGATTTGATAATGTGTTGATTCTTTTATGGATTAGTTATGTTGTTCATTTGCAAAGAATAGATGTTTCATTTGAAGGTTATTGATTGTTGTTCCATTTCCAATTGTTGTTAGTTTATCTCTTGTCGATTCCTTTCATTTTCGCATACAATGTTCCTTTTATCAAATTCACATTTGTTGTTCCTTTTGCTTAATTCACAATTGTTGTTCCTTCTTAAATATGCAGTAATTCATTGTTCTTTTCCGGCAGGTTAAATAATCATTGAGAGATTGATTCATTAAGTGGTTGTGCAGATTAAATTATTGTTTCTTAGATAAATGAATTCAACAAATTGATTGATGTTTTGATTCATGGTGTGTTATTGATCAGATTAGAATTCTGTTGAGTGAGTTATTCATTTCATAGTTTTTAATGAATGAGTGAAGAACTTGATTATTGCAGTAATTTAGATAGACTCGAATTTTCTTTAGTTGAATCATCTACACAATTTAAACCTCTACAACTATCTGAATAGACTTTGTTGACATTCTTGAAAGAGAAAATGAATCCTCAGTTGATAAATTAATGTCAGACTAAGGTTGTTTTTAGGACATCTTTAGAGCCCAACAATAGTGTCGTCCCATACAAAATTGAGACCCTTTTTAAGAAGTCGAGTAAAACCTTTCATTAATTCAGCATAGTTGGGGATGAATCGATGTAAAAAGTTTCCCTTCCCTTGCAAACTTTGGAGTTGGCGCAACGTAAAATGAGGAGGCAGATTGATAACAAATTCAAACTTCAGAGGGTCCACCCTAATCCCATGTGCAGAAACGATAAAACCAAGAAGTCTTCTAGACTCCACATAAAAAATGCATTTGTGTGGATTCAAGCGTATGTGATAATAGCGACAGTGTAGTAAAATGGCTCGTAAATGTGTCGGGTGATCTTGACGACGCATGGAATGCACCAGTAAATTGTCTAGGTAAGGTTGTACAATGTGGTTAATGTCATGAAAAGCATAAGACATAGCATGCTGAAAAGTCACACCAACATTATTGAGACCAAAAGGTAGTTTCGGTATGAGAAGGTTGACCAAGGGAAGATAAAAGAAGTCTTATGTTGATCCGTAGGTAAAATATTGATTTGATTATAGCCAGAGAAACCATCCATTAAAGAGAATATTTCACTCCCGGCACAGTCCTCGACGATTTGGTCAATGAAAGGGGTTGGATAATTGTCTTTGGGACAAGCCTTGTTGATATCCCTATAATATACACAAACATGGATCATGCCTTGTTTCTTCGTAACTGGAACAAGATTTGACACCCAATTAGTCAAAGACATAGGATAGACAAAACTGGCTTTAAGAAGTTTTTCAACTTCGGGTTTAATAGCAGCATCTTTGCGTGGATGTAATAGGTCAAGTCTTTGTCAAATGGGTTTAGCGTGTTGAAAAGTCAACAAGAAACATGTGTCTAATTTACTTTTCCCTTAATTAAATTAGACAATAAATATTAATCTATTATCTCATTCATAACTGAGTGATTTGGAATTGTAATAGAATTATAAGTGTAGTTAAGTGAGTTAAT